>JAZHYW010037906.1:0-273325 GCA_037355805.1 Ixodes ricinus | reverse complement strand
TACTTTGCCAAGTCACGCGGTAAAACCCTATCCAACCCGAAACTGCCAGGACTCAAATGCAAGATGAGAAAACTAAGAGAACACCAAGCTTCACCTTGCCGAGATTATTGAGTCTAGCTCTTTATGCCAGTCTCGACTTAAACCAGATGTGTGTTGTACTGACGTCTAGCCTAGTCTGTCTATATGTATGACATCTAGCCTAGTCTGGCAATGTGTCGGCCGTGTTGAATGTAGGGGCCACCAGTGGTGTTAGTTCAAAGTTGTTGGAACATTTGTGTCTCGATTCATAACTCCTGCTTCCTCGAGAAACTGTTGCTCGACTGTTGACGCATGACGACGTATATCTTGAATCCCCCGACTCTCCTGTCTGCGGTGGTTCGCCATCCCTTCCCGAAGGGGGATTCGACAGAGTTTGCTCTACGTGCCTTGTTGCGAATCTTGCGGGAGCTTGAGAAAATATAAAGCGAGTTTCTGTCTGACGATGCAAAGGGTGGGGGGTAATGTGCTTGCGTATACGTCGGAGAAAACGGGCATTACGGAGTTGGAAGAATCTTCTTGACTCGCATATTGGTTGTCTCCTATATGCTTACATTCTTGGAAAAGAACTCCGGATCCAATATTCTTTAGAGTTTGCAGTGAGCCAATCGTTGCAATGTGCAGAAGTGAATGTGAGGAGGCCAAGAAGACCCGTGATCCCCGAAATCCCATCTGCTTTTGAAAGTCCAAACATGCTTGATCAGTACCCAGACGCGTCGTCACATTTTTTCTGAAAGTTCTCTTTGACTCGTCACTAGCTGAATTCATTCCTGAAAAATGTAACCATTGGTACTTCGCACGCTGTGTGGGAAGTTTGTCTTCTGAGCTATACTGGGAAAGCGCGAGACTCTGATATGAGTAAAGGCGGCTGTTCTTGTAAATGTAAGAGATGTCAGCAGTTGATCGAGAGTTGTAGACACAGATGCGTGTAACTTCTAAAATAATGTATAGCAAGTTTTGTACGTCTCGAAACTGCCCTGAAATATATGTGGTTGTTACCTGGAGAAACTTTGTCACCATGGGTAGCTTGTTGCGCTTGTTGGCAACTTGTTCTTCCCCTTTCTTCTTTCGATTGTTTACTCTCTAAAAAGGTATTTTATGAGCAAACCCTAGCAAAGTTTGAGGAAGAGCTATTTTTTTGTATGGCCTCTGCCTATTGATGTATAGATAGCACATTCAAGAACCTGTATTTCACTATCTTTTTGTATGATTTATCTTTTTTTTATGACCTCATTGTGACACTGGCGTTTGTGGTCTTGTGTCTAGCACTGCAGGACATTGCATCTATGGTGCCAGAAGATGCATGAATGTTCCAACTCAAGTTCACCTATTTTGCAAATGTGGATGTTTAGTGTGCAGCTATGTTTCCAAAGCATTCAATACATTTCAACAGTTCATCAGAAGTCAGCTTTGTCAGCAGGTGTTGTTGCAGGTTTCTCAATGTGGAGTGGCTCTTATATGGTTACTGTGAAGAAAAGTAAGCTTAGCTCATAATAAAGGGAAATAAGAGAATTATAAAAATTCAATATACTGCACTGTAAGGTGTGACCAATCGGTTACTACTGCCTCGGAGGAAGTTGCAATATCGACATGTGTACTACAGCAATATATTTTACTTTGTAGTTTTGAGCATGGCAATCTTGTATTCTACACAGACAATTGAGAGAACTGCAACAGACCTGCTGCTTGACTGAAAAATTGGCAAACCATGTGAATCCATGTGACTATCCATCAGAGTTATTGGACAGAGCTAGCATTATTGGTGTTATGGTTTTAGGTTTGAAGGCCCATCATGATGACCGCCCCCCTCACTATCCCATCGACTTCTTTTTTTCATACCAATTATATACTCTTGGAATCGCCGTGGTACATATCTATGTACATATGGATTTACCTGCCCTGTTGTACTTCGAGTGGAAGATTTCTTTGTTACAGCACACACCGTTATTTTGAAGTGTGTGCATTATTGTGTTCCAAGCGTCTACGTGATGTGCAAGAGACAGAATATCATGAACACGTGCGTTGTGTTGAGAGACAGCGTCGTAAGCGTGTTTGCCATCCATTTGCCAAACATATCACGAGGCACGTGTTAGAACAATTGTGGCTTTTCGGCGAGTGCCTCATCGTCGAAAGATTATCGCCGTAAAGCATTTCCAAGTACATTCTTTAGTTGCGTGACCCCTGAAACACTCATTTTATGTTCTACCAAAGGAAGTGTCACCACAATAGAAAGCTCTCCTGCTTTCTTGTGCTTCAAGCATGAGGAGGTGCCATTTGAAAACTATATTGGGATTCTTTGGCTGATGAAATTTGTCTCGTCTCATTCACATATTCATTTGGTGAAACATACGCAAACACATGCAAACCTCCACGCTTCAGGTGCAGTGAAATACAATTTTGTTAAGAGAATGTCTGGTGTTGTTCATTCTGTTCTGAAATGAAAGACTGATGGAACCCATATTATCCCTGAGCACGCTGATCAAGCATGAGAGGTGAGTACCTTGGAGGTAACTGGGCAGTCTGCAACCCTGACGGCCAAAGGCAGTTAGCACGGGAGTGTCACTTTTTAGGGCCGTGTTTACGTCGGGCGTCCTTCGTGGAGCTGCTAGACATTGTTTCCTAAGGGTAAAAGCTTGGTGATAGAGGTTAGCCGCCTTGTTTTTAGAGCGCGGCTCTTAGAGACCCGTTTCTGAGCTTGAGCAGCGTCCGCCGTCGGCATCGCACGTCCGGCGTCGGCCG
The DNA here is from genome assembly GCA_037355805.1 of Ixodes ricinus. Taxonomy (NCBI): domain Eukaryota; kingdom Metazoa; phylum Arthropoda; class Arachnida; order Ixodida; family Ixodidae; genus Ixodes; species Ixodes ricinus. The sequence goes on along the minus strand of JAZHYW010037906.1, from coordinate 270,550 downwards.
TAACAGCCGGTGCATGATGGGTAATTTTCTCCACTAAATCTATGGAAGAATTTTCCCCGCTAAATCTAGCGGGAAATTTTCCCCGCTAAATCTGGCGGGAAATTTTTCCCGCTAAATCTCGTGGGAAATTTTCCCCGCTAAATCCTGGCGGGAAATTTCTCCCGCTAAATCTAGCGGAAAATTTTCCCCGCTAAATCTGGCGGAAAATTTTCCCGCTAAATCTAGCGGAAAATTTTCCCCGCTAAATCTAGCGGAAAATTTTCCCATACGGAAAGTTTTCCCTCGCTAAATCTAGCCGGAAACTCCCACTAAGTCTGGCGGAAAATTTTCCCCGCTACATCTAGCGGAAAATTTTCCCCGCTAAATTTAGCGGGGAAAATCCGCCCCCCTCCTCGAGGTCACGTGACCCCCCCGCCCCCGTGCCTTCCCCTCCTCCTCAAGAGCTGCACTCTAATTCGGCGTTACAGGGAGTTGTAAACGGCTTTAGTTCTCAGAACTATTTACTCGCGGACAGCTTTCTGTGGCTACGCAGTCAAAACAATGGGCGCACGGGCGCTCGAGCACCTTGAGCGCCGATCAAAGCTGTGCACGCGCCCTCTTCACTTCTGAAATGCCACAGAAAGTTGTCTGCGAGTAGAGACGTTTCCCATTTACAAAAATCAGTCCAGCCAGCGCGTCAGAAATCGCGTGCACACAAACGGCAAAGACCATTTTGGCATGAATAGGGCATCGGTGCTTTCTCATGAGGTTAGGTTAGTGTCCCAAACGAGCACTTCCCTCTCTTTCCAATTCAGCAGAGCGAACGCGGGAGGAGGTCGTCTATCCAGTGTTTGCTCTTTCACTATAACAGCCTTTCGATTTTGAAAAAACAGACGAAGAAAAACCGCGCTAGATAAGCAGTTTGGGGACACATGGGTAACTGCATTCGCTACGTCCTGCAGAGTAAATTTTTACAAGACTTAGATAAATTTTATTCAACTGGAAACGAAGAATGAAGTCATATTTTAGGAAGATTTAAAATAGTAATGTAATTTTAATGTCTCCTAACTGAAAAAAAAAAAAAATGCAGTGCATGGCTGGTTTTATGAGGTGGTGGCTGCTCGTGCTGCCAGCTGTAAGGTTTTTGATATTTGATCTTTTTTTCGGCTAATGAGAACCCAGCGGCACCACAAAAGGCAAGCCTGCGGTGCCGCGTCTAACGATGGTGAAATGGTATTGTGCAGATGATCTCTGTCGAACTGTGCTCTGTCAAAAATTTCTGCTGAACTGAACTGATAGTTACCCAACTTTGCGAACGTCAAAATTCAGACAAGGGTAATAAACAGGCGAGCTGATTAATGATACGGATGATTGTAGCCGGAGACGAGGGACGACAAAGGGGGCAAAAGTCCCTTTTTGTCGTCCGTCGTCTCCGGCTAAAATCATGCGTAGTGCCACGCACCGTTCTTATCGAACGAAAATCGAAACTACTTTATGGCAGAGCTAGCAGAGCTGGCACTGAGCTGGCAGAGCGGCAGAACGGCAGAACATCAAAACTAAGTGGATAGGCATAGTTAGCTATACAATATCAATTAGGTGGTAGCTTGCGCTACCTAACGCATGTCGGAGCCATTAACCCAAAGCGCTTTTGGCTCCACCTGTACTAATCCAGCCCGAACGAGCGCAGCCAGCGCAGCGTATTGTTTGTTTGTTTCGGTTTTTCGCGGCGGTGGTGGCGGTGGGCAGACGGTCGGTGGGTCGGTGACTTGTTTTCCTGACTCGGCTCGGAGCGAACGTGGTTCGAGAGGTTCAAGCAGAGTCGCATGGCCTGTTCACCGTAACCCGGAGAGAACTCTTCACCCACATGGAGCTGGCTTCATGGCGCAACAAAACGGTCGTGCACGGTAAGCTCGCTTCATCAGCACACCGACCCAGCACCGCGAGGTTACGGTAACCGAGAACGGATTTCGACGCTGACCAAGTCGTGAGGTCCGTTTTGAAAGTGCTTCAAGGGTGCGATGGCGCGTTAAGGCGTCGCTTCTGAACGGTGTCCTGTAGGCTGCGAGCATAGATTCACTTCAACCGTGAGCGCCACACCTGGGGGGCGTTATAAAGGCTCTTTCAAGTTCATTAGCCGACGGGGGCAGATACGCCTTCGGATACGAGCGATCGCTATTCAGCGAACCACTTTGCGCCGGTTGTTCTGGGTCAGGGTGGTCGACTGCGCTATTGATCGATTTATGTGGTCATAATACACTACACGCCTGATTTTACCCAAAAAAGCTGAACAAATAACAACCGAAAACCTACTCTGTTTACAACGTCGAAAAAAAAAAAACGCACAAGAAAGATAGTACGCAACTTTATTGGATTAATCAATTACGTAAAACCGCGTACAGAGCACACAGCGCATTTCAATTAAAAATTCAATGAGCCACCGGAAAAGAAAAAAGAACATTCCATGACATTAACACGAAAAAACAAAACAATTAATAAAATTATATTTTTTATGTTTGAATTATATGTTTACTTTTTGTCACCCCCCCCCCCCTTTTTTTTCTCTCTCCCCTCAAAAAAAAAAAAAGAAATAGATGATTTTTTTTTATTTTGCCTAATTAGAACTGACTTGGTGTGTGGCTGCTAATTAGAAGAAAATTAACCACCAGGAAGTAGGGGCTATGCCCTGGCTCGAGGACAAGTATTTTGACGGAGCTGACCATGAACTACCTCCCGGCTCATGCGATCTGTCTGGGCTAGTTTGCAGATGACTGTGTCACCTGGCTGCCTATCAGCCTCAGTTTGTTTTTGTCCCCTTTGTTGCCACAACCCATGTTTTCGAGGCACGTCTTTTCTGATACACTGAACGTTGCTCAATTGCCAGAAACCTGTTGCACGGGCCCTTTGTTAGTGCTCGGAATGCACCTCAATCCTTTCGCAGCTATTGTTCCTAACATTGTTGTGCTTCTGAGCACTTCACACATAGCTGTTGTGGCTGGGCTTTCGCAATTTTCTAGGCCTTTCGGGGCGTGGGAACTTCACCTGCGATAGTCTGGCCAACTCGGTGTTGGTTACCATTCCACAAACACTTCTTAGCTCGCCATTACCATTTTTTTCTCTGTCACTTGACATTCAATAAGTTTGAGTCCTGAGGTGCCTAGAAAATGCTGTGAATTGTATTTCTAGCTTCTTTGACCTTCTTGCGACAATGTAACCTTTCACACTGTACCGGAACTTGGTTCACTTGCTCACTGTTTTCTTTTTTCTGCATTCACAATTTCCAATTTTTTCTACCTAGTCAAGTGGTTTCATTCTTTTATGCAGCAATATTCCTTCATGCCGTTCTGTTGGGAGAAGTACCAGGAATTGTTCATTTCCAGAGAAACAATTGTGAATGTATTCTCAAAAACTCCTGGCTTGTAAACACCGAAATCTCAAGATCCCTAATTAAAGTCTGCAGCTTGCCTTTTTACGAGCCTGTTGCACAAGTGCTCGTCGTAACACGCACTTCCATCATTTTGCCACCTGGTTTCTCCTCGGCCCTATTTTATCCCCTAGAATACTCACGAGCTACTCAAGAAAAGCTTGTTTTTCGAGACTGTGGGCACGACTTGGCATTGAGCTTCCAAGAATCCCAGATACTCGTTTAGTTGCAAGAATATAACATATGTGCCTTCTTTTGAAAAGAAGCTGACATCTGTGATGACCTTCAAAGCCTGACGTCATGTAAACAACTTGCATATGTGACTGACTGAAGTGACAATTTATCTCTGAGCTTCCCCATCTCCTTTGCTAATTCTTAATAATAAAAAAAGCTTTTTTTATTGTTGGTTTGTGTATTTCTTTAGGGGGAATATATTATATAGCATAAATATGCAAGTCAGATCTTCTTCGCATCAGTAATCAGAACTTAACTACTTCATCCAAAATGCCAGAGAAGTCCCTGGAGCTTTAACTATGAAACCTTTGCTGGTGCTTCAGATTTTATTCATCACTTTTACAAATGATTAACTTCTTCATACAGGCTGAGAGAGAGAAAATTGGAGCTTTGGTCTTCCTCATTACAACTCTATTACAATATTTACCAAAAAGGAGCTTTTGAGGTTTATTTGTTTTGGTATTAGTACTACTTCAGTGGCTCCTGCTAGGTGGATCCCATTGCTACCAATTATTGGTGAAAGTTATTTTTTGAAGAGGGTAAGAGCCAGATTAGGCAATAAGACAAGGAGATTTTATTACTAGAGAAAGTCTACTTTTTATCATGTCATAGTTTGCTCACTTTCTCTTACAAGAACAGCCGTGAAAGTAGTGAAATTGATGCTTTGGTGCATAGGTGAAAGCGGACTCCTACACATAATTTTGAAGCTAAAGGATTAAACTTCCAGTGTTCTTCAGTTTTGAGTTCATAGATCTATGACTGCTGGCCATTTATATTTTTTCATGTAGCACCTCGAAGTCAGCAGCCTATATTTACAAGGTGCATCCAGAAAGTACCACTTGTGTATTCTTAAAAGTATTCACTTTCGAGTCACACTTTTTGTTCCCTCATCTATAAGTTGCACCATCTTTTAGAATGGGATTCCAATTAAGGTTTATGCATTTTGGCATAATTCCTTTTAAAGGGCAACTCTGGTCCAGACTTTCGATTTTGAGATTATGACTGTTTTTAGTGCAGTCAGCGTCCCTGAATTGCAAGGTGTAATTTTTCTCGTTATTGTGCGTAGTTTTAAAGATATCGACACCTCAAAGTTTAGTTTCGGACGCGGCCAACAAAACTGAAACTAGCCGCTCGGGGCCCCGGCAACACTGGAAATCAGTTGCTATGTGAACGTGACGTCAGGATCGTTCCCGTTCAACCAGTACGCAGGTCAAGCGGCACCTACCTCTGTTGCGCTAGCCGTCTAAAGATAGGAGGTAAGCTGATTTTGTTTTAATTCTGTATGCGTGGTAGTTATCCAGCACATGTAGCAAGAGTTAGTGCGTATACCCAAAAGCTAGCGACTGGAAAACCCGTGAACTTGTACGGTGCCGTACTCGGCGGCCGCCGCCGTGCGTGCGCTATGCCGTACTCGTCGCTTGTATACCCAAAAGCTAGCGAATGGAAAACGAGTGAACTCGTTCGGTGCCATACTCGGCGGCTGTCGCCGTGTGTGCGGTCTTCCGTACTCGTCGCTAGTCCTGAATTGTCATCGGGGCTCCGTGGATGGAGCGGCGTTGCTCTACGCCGCGCTGCCAGAGACGATACAGTACTGGGGGCAGTCTCGCTTTCGCGCTGCGGGTCAGTCCCAGATAGAGTTCCTGTATAGGCTCCCTACGGGAGCCAGAGTTGCGCGTTCATCTCCGTAGCGCCGTCTTTCCTGCACGGCATGTTGATCCCGCTCGTCACGTGACTGAATTCGGCGAATAGCGGCGCCGCGCGTTCGAGGCGCGCGGCGCGCTCAAAAGCAGGGGAACGTACGCCGGGGCGCGTGCAACGTCTACTTTCCTGCAAGGCACTTGATCCGGCTCCTCACGTGATTGGATCTCGGCGAATAGCGGCGCGGCGGCACGTGGAAAACAGACGCGCAACTCTGGCTCCCATAGGGAGCCTATACAGGAACTCTAGTCCCAGACACAAAGCTTTGAGGCTCTCCGGCGCAGGCCGCGGCGCCCGAACACACGTGTGCTGGGCTGTACACGTCTGTTTTTTTGTTCTTTTTCCTCGGGCGCGTGAAAGCTGAAGTCCAAAGTCCACTCGTCGAACAGCGTTAACCCACACCTTCTCCAATTTCCGGTCTGTTGGAAACTTGTGAAAAACCACCTTCGTGCTGGCGCAGCGGGTTGTTTGAGCAGCCCTCAGCGCTACCCGCTCATTCACACTGGAAGCGGATCCGCGTTCGCAAAGCGGTTGCGAACGCGGTTGTATAAAGATCCAGCACAATTGCACGCGCACTCGATGACATCAAGTGCGAGTGCAATTGTACTGCATCTTCATACAACCGCGTTCGCAACCACTTTGCGAACGCGGATCCGCTTCAATGTGAATGAGCGGTCAAGCTGCACTCGGCATCTTTCGAGGAACAGCTGTGCAGTCTTGGGCGCACAGAGTTGCTCGCTAAAACGAGTCTTGGAGTCCTCACAAGCAAATAGACAAAAGGCTATACCGAAGCTACACGGGCTACAGATAAAAGCAACGGCTAAACACGCCAATCACAAGCCGAAGTAGCGGTGGTAGCGGCCCAAAGAAGCGCACTCCGTGCAACGCCCGGACCGGAGGAAAAAAAGAGAACGATACTGACGTCACGGCCCAATGTTGCTTTAGCGATTGGCAACCCGCTGGCCGCCCGCTAAGGAGCCGCGGCTCACGGCGGGTCGCATTTTTATCATCGGCATTAGTTGAGAATGCGGCGTTCCACGGACGTAATATTTTGGCTGAGGCCGTATTTTTTGTCACTACAGCGGTACCAGTAATTTATTTCATTTTGAGTTTTGGCCAGAGTTGCCCTTTAAGTAAAAAAGTGGCCCGCTAACTGCCAAGTCTCGTCTCTGATAAGGCTTTTGAATACTGACAAACATCAGACCATAGGTAGATCGACAGAGTAGAAGACAGAAGACAAACACGACGGTGCCGTACTCGTCTTCCGTCTTCTAGCCTGTCCTTGTCTCTGTGCTGTTTGTAACCCATTAAGACAATAAAAAATTCACCAAAAATTTTGCAAAATTTGTATGCTAAGCTCAATCAGTGAAGTAAGGGTGTTGAGGTGGGCGGCGGAGTATTTACGATGTATTGCTGGGCAGCACACCGTATCTGGCTACAGACGATTTGGCAGACGAAGTGATTGAAAAAGTTTGAGAGAACCGACTCTATACAACTTATAATAATCTTGCAACATCTGTCCCTGTAGCTATGAAATAATTACTTTGCAAAATCGCTACAAAACATGTCAGTAGTAAAAACTATATTCACGATGGATGCCGAAGTTGCAAGCTCGCGACTTATGGCAGACTCCAATGAAAACAGTATCCAGAAAAACTTGTGCCACGATACAGTGATTGAAGTGCTGTGCCATTTGCACCCAATTGCACCATGAACAAAAAGTCTGCTGCGTCTTACGCCAAAGTGCCATTTTTGCAAAGCATTACGCCACACCTGCACCGAGGTGAGCTTAAAGCAAAAAATATATTATTTTATTATGGGTCGATTCTAATATTCAGAGAAGTAGAAGGAAAGGAAAAGAGTACAAATACGAATTTCACAGCGTCTCTACTCACCGTATAATTTGTTTCGCTCTTAGTCTCGGAACACAGTTGAAGAGTCAAACACATAACCACAAACACACATACTAAAAGCGCAAGCCATTGTATATTCGCCGCAAAGCCTGATTGGTTTGGCCGATGAAGAAACACATTCAAGGAGATGACGAATGCAATGATGTCGTGCTTTGATGATGCGAATCAACCGGTCAGAGCCATTGATGCTGGGTGTGAACCGCTCTGGCCGGTCGATGCGCTGGCTGGTTGATCGCCGGCATCGTCCTAAATTTCCAAACAATGTCAGGAACCAAGAGTCCCGAGAAAACTTTGCAAAATAGTAGGATTGCCGATTGCGGCTACTGTGATAAAACAGAATCAGGGTCATGTACTTCTGATAAGATTGCTCGATTATCATGTCTTCCACATGCCCTGTGGCTGCAGAATACCGTGGCACTTGTGCCGCCTCGCATCACCTTTCACCTCCTCGCACCAGCGTGTGCAGATCCGAAGCTTCACCGCTTTGCACCGGGCTGCTAGGAGCAGCGACTGACTCTGGGGAGCGCCTAGCTTAGCTCGATAAGGCACACAATTTATGCTCAGGATTATTGCGGAGTCGACCTTCTCTGTTCTAATTGTAAATTAACCTCATAAAAAAAAAGATACTGAGCAGAAAAAGAGAGAGAAAACATGAGTCTACATATATTTGAATAAATACGGTAGTCACAGTAGTTCCCGTGCAACTGTCGATCGAAAGAGCAGCAAACTTTGACGTAACTCTGGTTCCTACACTGCTAAAGAGCAATGTCACATTTAAAGTGCAAGTGTAGGCTTTTATAATATTTTGGGGTGGTTGTTTTTGCAGTTTATGATATTAGAGTCTCAAGTTTGGTAGGTTAATTAAAGGGAAACTCCGCTCAATTCCGAAAAATTTAGGCTTACATGTGATTCCATTTCACAAAGCACTACTAAACAGCTCTACGTCTTCGGATTCGCGAAATGTGGAATATTATTTGTGTAATCTTAATTTAAACATCAGCTGATACCGAAACCGAAACTTCGGTTGGGTCAGGCAACATTGGTCTCGTGTCGTCAGAGTCATGGCCACGTCACGTCGAACCACGTGGTCTTGTGACGTTCGTAGGGGCGAGGTACAGGACACGCGACGCGAGCAGGTCGCTTCGCATGGCGTGGACGGTGATGGCCCGGGGGAGAGGGAGAAGGGAAGAAGACGAAAGAGGAGAGGGGGAGCGGAGAAACAGACATGCGATAAGCGCGCAGGGCAGCGCAAACTAGCGCATCCGCGTTACGGTAATCACGTGGACGCCGTAGAGCCAACACGGGAGGAGAAACTCATGACGTCATCGTTCAATTTCGCTCTGAGAAGTAAAAACAAACAAAACGTGAGAATGACGTAGTCATGCCTCTGACGTAGTGGTTCAGCGTTGGCCGCTCTAACTCCGTCGCATTGACTGCACTGATGAGTTGCGCCTCACGTCGCACGCTAGAGTTGGCAGATTTCGGCGACTTGGCTCATTTGAAAGTTTGCTGGCCAGTTTATTAAATATATAGACGGAATTAGATCGTAATATTTGACATGGGGTTTTCCTATATGATACTGAAGAGGGCTGCACAGTTTTCTAAATATCAAAAATTAAGCGGAGTTGCCCTTTAAACTTCATGGGACGCAATTTTATTGGTAGACGCGTTAACGGATATGTTGGTTCTTGCTGGCATTTTTACAAAAATTATATTTACAGGCTAAGCAAACTACCGAGTGTAAAATGGAGAGGGAGAGATTTATCCCAATGAAGTGTAGCGCTATGACTAAGTTTTCAACCATTTCTTAATACCCAAATTGTAAATGAAACCTACTCTGACTAGAGCCTTATTTATAGTAGACTGTGTTCCTTTTATGCCCTATCTATTCTTGTCACAAACGTAATAAGTAATATGCTCAAGTACCAAAGAACCCTTGATCACCACCATAAAGGAACTCATTTAGATATGCAATCACATTTTTATTTTCAAGTGGTGTGCAAACAGATGTTGGCATGTGCTCAAAACCAATATTGTGCCTGCTACGGAACCTGCTACAAAAGGTCAAATGCCGCTTCCATCACTGACGATATAACAAATGCCTTTTTACCATCAAAATATAGATTAAGGTAGGCAACGCTGCATAAGGTTCTTATTTCCAAACGTGTCTCGTATTAGTTGCATATAACATGACCGTTGAGAATTTAATTTGAGCTTGAAAATTGATTTCACATTTGTATAGTTCAGTAAAACTGTTTGGTTCTCTTGGTGTTCTAATATGAGCCGGATTCCTTCGTCGCACTGCCCTCATTAATTTGTTGCTGCCTCGCAGCTCTCCAAAGGAGCACAAATGAGGAACAAGTGTGTGAAGATGTTTGTTCTTCGTCCAGTGTTGGCCCGTACGGGTTTGAGTGGCCGGAGGACTTTGACTATGCGAGCTACGACGGAGTTCCAGGAGAACTACCACACGGTTCTGGCCAAGAGACTCAAGAAGTGGGAGCACCTTCTGCGCCGACCGAGGCCCATTAAGAGGAGCAGGCAGCGTGAGTCCAGACTCCGTCCTCTCCTGAAGTGGATCGGAACCGCTTCGGTGTCCGGTGCGCTACAGGTTGCATTACCAATCCCGGCACTTTCATTTTTTGCCCTCTTTGGAGTGCTTCCGATATATTCTTTTATTACCGGCTGCAAGGATCCCAGTGCGGGAAGCGGGTAGGGTGCGGGCAGCCAGAAAAGTTGCAGTAAAGAAAGGTGGTGACCCTCAGAAGAAGAGCTTGAAAGTGTTTTTTGGCGCAGGCAATGCACCAATTTAAGTGTCCCAAGTCCTGGCTGGAATGCGCCCGCTTTTGTAAATTTGTTGGGGTATGACATGTTACTGCACAATTTAACTCAACATTGCGGCATACCTCTTTTTCTTCTACAGCCGAATAGGGACGAAACAGTTTTGGGCTGTGTTGCGGATGGAAAGACACAGATTGGAATTTGCTCTTTCTAAAGTTCTGTTCCTGTTCTAGTGAAACGCTATGTGAGGAAAGGCATTCCACAGGGCCACAGGAAACAGGTGAGTGAATCCCTTTTTACTCCACAATATTTGCCCTCGAGTCATCTTGCCCATCTGTCAATTTCAATTGGTGCTATTCAATAATGTAGTTTTAAGAATAAAGTTAAAAATGTTAAGATGGTGTTGCGAATGCACATTTAGTTGGTGGGAAAACCTTTGTGTTTGAGGAAATCCTTGCTCCTTGGATGCTGTATTAGATTCATTGTTACCATTTGCTGATGTAAGAGGCGATCCTAGAAGGAGCCGGAGGGCAGTTACGATGTTGATGTCTTTCAGGTGTGGATGGTGCTCAGTGGGGCGGCGGCGCTGCAGGCACAAAACCAGAGCCAGTACAAGTCCCTGCTTCAATCGACGCTCCAGCAGGATCTTGTCGAGACCATCCAGATTGGTGAGTCCGGATATTACCGTGCCTATATGGAGGTCACTGGCATAGTATTTGTGGTGACAGAGCTTCTTGGTCTCGGAGAGTAGGATAAAAATTTCTACTCGAGCAAAACCGATATGGTGGTTGGAACTTCCCATAAAGTTCCCAAGGTTGATGAAAGGCAAACCTAATTTGATAGTTGTGGCAGTAATGTTTGTGTGTGCCTGAATAGTGTGAATTTAGAAATTCTAGAAAAATCTGAGACTCGGAAAATCAATAGGTCTTAATCAAACAATTTCGTGCTTCCATCTGTGTTTTTTTGTTTTTTTCATGTTTTAGCACAATTTGTAGCGCACTGCTTACTTTCTGTTCTATTAAAAAAGAGGTAAACCGGGCTTTTCGCCGTGTCTGTCGGAAGAAATGGCTCTGACTGACTGCAAGTGTTCTAGTTCTAGCGGTGCTGACAGTCAAATGCTACTAGCACTGAACCATGTACGTCGAACAACTTTTCCGCTCTTGGCATAGTTTTTGGGCTGCCACAGCCATAGATCTAGTGGGTTATACTCGTATATTGATAGCTGCATATATACAAAGTTTGAGGTGGATAGCCTTACATAAATTTACTTAATTGTATGACGTTTGATTGGTCACAAAATCAATTGTGTATCCGTTTATCCATCTTCAATTTTGTGGCGTGTACTAAACGAGAGTTTGGGGAGGGCAGATAGCATTAAATAAGCCTGGCTGCTGCATGCATCTGTTGTGCGGGAGTTCAGCTTGAAAAGAAACAATAGATGTATCAGTTAGGTAGCTGTTCAGCTGTGTCCATTCCAAGTCTAAAAGGTTTGACTGGCAGCTCGCGTCTGTGTGCCATGTCACTATCTGCCGCGAGGGTACTCGTAACGTGTCTCAAACAAATAATAGCTCTGCCTCGACACTGCCCAGTTCAAGAATAGATCTGTCTATCCCCCTCCATTGTGTGTCTCAAAATCTACCAAGATTGAGCTTATCTGTGGCAGGCAGCATTCCAGATGTAGTTACAACTTGTCCGAAACTCACAAACGGGAGTGTCTCTCTTTGTCACGAGTGTGGTTTTATGAGAAAACTAACTCGTGCATCGGTGGATGGACTGAAGAGGGTGCTGGTGGGAGTCGGGGTACACAGAAAGATTAAATGAAGCAGACGAGGGAGGGGAACATCTTTCATTACGGAGGTAGACTCACGTCGTCCCTCGTTCATTTATTCTTTCCGCTCACCCCCGCGTCTCGTTTCCTTCAGGCGTTCCACAACGTCCCGAAGTGCCAGATGCTTGGCAGTGTTTTGGGACGGCAACAGTTGTTGACTTTGAGGGCGTATCAAAGGCCGACTGTGTTCACGTGCTGCAGCTCTGAGCACGTGGAGTGCAAGCTTGCGCTGCAGAACACTGAGATTCGGGGTTTGCAGACGAGTCCCGGGTTCGATTCCCACCCGTGTCTATGTGGACGAGCATCGTACCGGTGTGCGATCGTGTATCACTACCGAGTGATGCACGACCTCGAGCTACCAATGGCACCGGACTGGCTGAATTTTTCATATACAGCAAAGACACCGGATGCCCGTTGGGGCTCAGAAAGTTCCCGCTGTGTAAGCGTATGCACACCACAATTACGATTTTAATGGTCATTGCACGGTGTAACTGGCTGTTTGCTCGGTTGGTAAGTGGATAAGCACTGGTCCCCCTGTTTGATGGGTTAGGGCAGTAGTTATTAAATGTTTGGTGTCCAACGCTTGATATCGCCGATCTTTGTCCTGGGTGGCGCAGACGTACCCCGTACGTTCCCGGACAACATCTACTTCCACAACGGGACAGACGGCAAGCAGGTGCCCCTCTTCAACGTGCTGGTGGCACATGCCCACTTGGACCAAGGGGTCGGGTACTGCCAGGTGCGCTCCCCCATCCCCCAGCTCCTCTTCCTGAGAGTGCTGTTTCGTGTTTCATCTGATGATCTTAAATATTTGTGTATAAAAATAATAAGGACCGGTTATGATCGCAAAATTAGTGAAATGCTCGTTTTGAAGAACTCCCAGCAACCCAGAACGGCATACATTTAAGCCATTCTTGTGCATGTGATTCTTGAAATTATGACGTTGCCCGCCATCACATTTATGTTTACAAGTCGACTCAGTCGTCTCCTCTCCATCGCAGTCTTCTGTAGCTTAATTCTTCACAAAAAATTATTCGCAATAAGTTAATTTTCTTTCCATGAAAGAGTGTCGCTACGCATCTATGATAACATTCGAACACGTTTATCTTTTTATGTAATTTTCGGGCATCTTCACAGCTTGTTTACATTAATTTTTGTTCTTAATACTGTCCTATCACAACCAAATTTGACATACATATGATTATATGAACTATCAAAGTTTGGTTAGAATGTATATTTTTTATATTTACTGAAAAATTCATGAAACTTTTGTTAGCCCTTTAAAAATGGCATATTTGCGATTTTTGATTATTTTAACATAAAATATCCCTCGTACAACATATTTTTGTTGTTTATTGCACTCAAGGGATTAAAAAAAATAATTGTTTATTTCACTGTCATAAAATACCGGGCAAGCGCCCACACAAAATTTGGAGAAAATTGCAAAAAAATGGGGGATGGGCGCTTGTCCGGTCATCAGTTTTACATATCAAGTTACTGTGCATATTTTTTCAGATCTTACAAATTTGGGAATGGGCGCTTAATGTGGAATGGGCGGATGCGCGGTATTCTACGGTAGGTTTTTTAAGTGTGAATTGCCATGCCTGTTGTCTGTGCAAGACCGTTGGTTTTTTGGCAAGTGCGTAGGATCCAAAATATAAAAAATAGGGATGCCGTGAACTATTTTTGAACGAAGTTTCGATCATCAAATCAAGGTGTTCGAAAAATTAAACAAATTTTGAATTCTCAAACTTTCTATATTGAAAAATTTGATGGCAGTCGAATTTTCGAACTTGTTGAACTAAGAAGTTTGACGCTTTTCTAACTTTTCACGTTCAGAAATGCAATTTTTTTCAAACCTTCAAACTTATTACGCTAAAAAATGTGATCCTTTTCGAACTTTCGAACTTATTACGCTGCAAAATTCTATGCTTGTCGAACTTTTGAACTTTTGAACTGATTATTAGCGTAGGAAGTTCCAAGATTTTCGAACTTCCTACGCTAATACATTCGAAAATTCTCGAACTTTCGAATCCTTAAAAGTCAAAAGTTTGACAAACTTTGAAGTTTAGGGTAAAAGTTCGAAGTTCGTCGAACTTCGAAAGACTGGCAAGTGGTTTCATTTATATTCAAGCAGTAAGGTACATTCATAATATTATTTCTTTTGAATTTTTACATGCGGTGTTGCATTCCTTGAGAAAGATAATACAGTCGACTCTCATTGATTCAAACTCGAGGGGGCCAAATATTTGTTTGAATAAAGCAAAGTTTGAATTATCAGGAGTTTCTTCCCATAGAGACGCATAGGATGGGACCTGCATGTTAATTTGAATTATCCACAAGTTTGAATTAAGAGATTTTGAATTAATGAGAGTCGACTGTACCGTTTATTTCAATGTTTTGGCATGCTTAGTTTTAAAGAAATAAATTCCTGAAGGAGCGAGGAAGGACAACGGGTTTTTGGCGATTGTCGTTTGTGCCATATTTGAAGCGCTATAGCCGAAGCTATTTATGGTAGATATGTTAAACTTTTTAAGAATGATCTACGTATAGCCTAGGTAGGTGTCGTCTTAAGGTATGATTATTGTTATTCAAAGATGAGTTTCAAAGAAATGTCCAAACATGTATCTACGGGCAATTATGCCTTCAACTTGGTTATTTTTTTCGTCTAAATTGTTTGGGGTATCGCATTTAAATTAACACCACAGACAGTACATATCATTGTCATCTGCTGAATACAAAATAATGTATTTATTGTTTTTTCACGTTGAGGAATAAATTAACTCATGGGGGAAGATTTCTAATGTTGTTCAAGTTCAGCACGTCATTAAAGAAATCATTTTTAATTTTTTTTCCTCGTTTTTATGTTTTTGGGACGTGTTTCTTTTAGCCGGTACACATTTTGGTGGAAGAAACTTGTTTCGAAGTTGTGAGCCTCAGAATATGTAAGAATACAACACTTCCAACAAGTTCTTGATAGTTTTTTTTTTTTTTTTCTCCAGCTTTTTATTTTCGCATTTATTGTTATGTTTAATTTTTTTTTACCAATGGCACAGTTATTCAGGTCGAAAAGACGTAGCTTTGAACTTCGGAACCACTAGGCATGTGACGAGTAGTGCCTTCTGACGAGTTTCCGACAATGGCCATCTACGCTCTTTTATGCAGTGAAGAGCAACAGTAGCCATACATTTGCATAAATAATTTTAGATTAAAATAAGCTTGACCACACCCTCTTTCCCCGTACTGTTTTCTTTAACAGTCCGAAATATTGGGGGCTGGGCTGGGCTGGGCTGGGCTGGGCTGGGCTGGGCTGGCCCCCCCCCCCCCCTCTCCCGTTTTTCTTCCAACGCCACTGGTATGGTAGAACGCTCCTCGACCTCGAGTTGTGTCGGCTTCTGTGCTTTTTGCGAGGCGTTTCCTTCGTCCCGAAAAATAGACCTCCAGAACAATTACAAACTAAACTTACTATATGCCAGCGTCACTCGGGCGGCGTTCAATCGGATTACTACCAGCGTGCAAGGGAGTCGGGAGGTAGTTTGCCAGATCGCTTTACGGTTTTTCCAAGCCGCAACCTTCTGCCCGCCCCTGGCCGTTTCGAACTGGATGAGTTCCGTAAAACAGTGTGTTTGTGTGATCACTACTGCGGGATCCGTGGTGCGCGTTAAAGACCCCCTCGGCACTCTGCACTGGCGAATATTCCAGCACATCCGCGACACTCGTCGTCTCATTTGATTGCCTGACCAACTTTGCGCAGTATAAATATCACACCCAAACTTTTCTAAACCTGATTTCATGAAAACCAGTGAGGCGTGACAACATTATTTAAAACTGAAACTGTGGAGGAACATGAAATCCGAACTCCAAACTTGGACTTGAACAAAATTCGTATCTTTGAAGTCTTTTTTCAAATTTAGCCTTATAAGAGAATCGAAACCTTCGAACTTTTCAAACTTTATGTAGAAAGAAATTCTAAATCATCAAATTTTGTTACCTTTTTCTAAAAATTCGGAACGGTCAAATTTTTCGAATTTCAGATTCAAATAAATTCGAAATCTTTGAATTTTTCGAACTTCAGATCCCAAGAAATTCAACATTTACGAATCTCTCGAATTTAAGTTTGGAAAGTTTGAAATCTTCCAATTTCTCGAAGCTCAAGTAAAAAGTTTTCGAACCCGAGCTTTTAGAAACCGTGAAAGCTTCAAACTTTTCTGATTCGAAATTCAGCGGTGTTCGAAATTTGCTATCTTTTCGAATTCGAACCTCGGTACGGTCGAAAATATTGAAATCTTTCAAATTCGAACTTCAGTTCGGTTCGAAAATATTGAAACCTTTCAAATTCGAACCTAGGGTGATTTGCAACATCCCTAATAAAAAACAAGCTGTACCAATACTAATATCATGTCTATAAAAAAGAGATCAAGCACTATAAACGGCGAAAATTTCATTCAGTAGTCAAAAATAATAATGAAAAAATGTTTTCCCCTGGCGCATGTCCCCTTAATAGCTCTAGCCCGGACACTTTTTGAGCCAACCCATAAAAGGGAACAGTTTTATTGCATGAGCAGTTTCACATACTTGTACTTGTGTTTAATTAAAGTCCCTGAAAAGGTGTGTTGTGTAAAACATAAATTAACGTGGCAACCATTAACTCTGAAAAAAATATTTTTTATGAGAATTACTAACTAAAGAAATTTTTTTAAGTTTGTTTACAGTACTAATAATATTCTTCTATCAGAAGTAGCACAATATGGATACCTTGGACTATGGATCACTCATAATCTTACTTGCATAAAACAGATTGACTACGTGACATCTAATGCTCTTAGAAAGTTATTCTTTCTTAAAAGGATGCTAAGACTTTTCACCCCTTCCTTGCGTCTTCTAACACATAAAGCTATAGTCTTGCCAACATTAGATTTTGTGGCTATCATTTGGGATCCCTTCACCAAATTAAACGTCAACAAGCTCGATCGTGTGCAGAAAAAGGCAGCTCTCTACATTTATAATAGCTTTGGACGTACCTCTATAACTGAACTTTTAACCAAAGCAAACTTAAAGTCATTATCTCACAGGAATCGGCATTCTCGACTAAAACTTTTGTATCTATTAATAAATGGACATCATAGGATGGATCTGTCTCACCTAATAAACTTCTCACCAGGCTAAGCTACTCGACGGAGGCACACCCTAACAATAACTCCTTTTCGATGGCATAATAATTGCTTCAAGTACTCTTTTTTCTGCGAACGGTGACTGATTGGAATAACCTTCCTGAAAGTGTTGTTATGCAGCCATCATTGTCTTTATTTGAATCCCTCCTAAATTAGTTTTGTCCCTCCGTAAAATATTTGTTCTTTTGTTTCTCCGACTTGTTTGCTATTTTGTAGGCCTGCTTGTCTTATTCACCAAATGTGCCCAGCTGCTAAAATCTCTTTCAGGGATTGCAGTATCAATAAAGAAAATAAATAAAAAAAATTGCACAAGAGCGCTGGTGCAATGCAGCGAAGCTTGCCGCGAGAAATTGGGGAATTTCAAAAACATTGTTCATACATTTTAACATATTAGAAAAACTCAAATACTTCAGGTAGTAAGAATGTGCTGCAAATTAAATCAAGCAGCAACAATATTTAGGAATTATTCAAAGTATTGAATATTTGCACGCCCCCTACTGAACTAGCAAAGGCCGGCAGCTATGGTTAATAACTTGCGCTAAACCTCGCTAACATGTGATGCAACTTTTACTGTTTTAAAGCAACACCACTGAAGTGTAATTTAAAAAAATAATAATAAACTACAAGTTTTTAGTAGATTCTTAAAAAGTAAATGTTTCTTTCTTTTTGTGGGAATTAATCTCTAGACTTTGGGGCAGGGAAGAGAACAAAAAGAAAGAGAGAGAAGGAAAGCCTAAAAGAAAATGATCAGATGAGGCAAAACATTTTCTTTTACTTTTTATGTTGGTCTGCCTCGTGCGACGGCTTCTTTTCTGGTCGCCGACTATGCACCTTTTTTGTGCTTATCACCCAGGCATAACATGCCAGGTCACTGGGCTCTTAGCACAGTGATTTGGCAGAAGAAATCTGCTACTGCACCAGAATGTGTTCCAGTAGACGGAGAGCGTGCAGTTATTGAAGTCTCTGCGCTTTGTCATGGGTTCTCTGGCATCCAGGGTCTCAACTTCATAGCGGGCCTTCTGCTGCTGACGACGGAGGATGAAGAGGCGACATTCTGGCTGCTACGGGTGTTGGTGAAGCACCTGCTACCGGACTACTACACCCGGGACATGATTGGTCTCCTCACGGACATCGAGGTGCTCTCGGAGCTTGTGAGGCGGGTGCTCCTTTGTCTTCCTGTGCGTCTTTTCCTCATCGTCCCTAATGGGGAAAAGGGGGAGGAGCATCTCTTTGGTTGCTCACGGATGCAAGGTGCAGAAGAGCCAACCTGCTTGCTTGCGTGCTCATTCCTTTCTGTGTTGGTTTTATGTAGTCCTTCCTGCATAGTAAGAAAGGCCAGCATGCCAGCAGTCAAGCTGCTTCTGTTGGCCTTATCGCAAAATCGGACTGATTTGTTCCAGTCGCAGCGTTACATTGCGCTACTTGGAACACGCCGGGCGGAGACACATTCCAAGCAGTGTTGCCAATCTAAATGCCTTTTCCCACTAAATTTTACGGTTCTCTGGGTTGTCCAGCGGGAAATATTGCCGCTTTGCGGGTGGCGGGATTTTTAGCAGGTTTCGAGTCACATTAGCATTTTTTTTTATCGGTCTATAAGGTTCTCGAGTTTACATTTATCAATCATAAATAGCTTACTTTGTCTGGTTGTGAGGTAAGTTAGAGTTGTAGGACCCTCATCTTTGCTTACTCTGGGCAAGATTGTTCAGTGAGAATTACGCTGGAGACGCCATTGAGATATTACTGTGGGAAAGATTGAAACATTATTTCGACTGATTTGTGCAGGAATGTATGACTCGTTTTCCAAGTTGGCCAGATGAAGTGGGCTCGGTGAATTATTCGAAAGAACTAAAAATCGTGGGGGCTGTAGGATTCTAAACTTCGAGACTGGTTACCGGAAGTTCTCCCAGCTAAAAATTATCATTAGATTCAATTGGAATTCCAACTGGTTTTAATTGGAATCAATTGGTTTTAGTGGGTTCCAATTGGAAGCACACTGGCCAATGGGCCCACCAATTGGAAAAAAATTTCCAGTTGGAAATTTAATCGGTTCCAAATGGTTCCCATTGGATCCCATTGGTTCCCATTGCGGTGACCAATTGGTTGCCCGAAAACCTAACTGGTACCAATTGGAAATTCCAATTGGAATCTAATGGGAATTTTCAACTGGGCTAAGCTGCTTTGGACGAGTGAGATACCTCAATTGGAAAACAGAAATTTTGACAAAGCATGTGAATTTGACCGCTGAAGTATCGAACCGCCACTAAATATTGGGCTAAAGATCAGAACGTTGGAGGTGCACGGATGCAGGTATCTGATACAGCACACCTGCTAAGCTAACACCTGGTAACTATGAGATCATGCAGTGGGCATCATTCTGTGCATGGAAGTGACCTGAGCAATTGACAAAGCTCCCTTCTAAAGGTTCTTTAATTTATTGTACTGTTTTCAAACGAATTATGGCAGTAAATTGTGTTATCAAGTCATTCTTGCTCTGCGCCTGAAACGGGGCGGTTTTCTGGGATTTCTCTTGCGGGCTTTTGATTCTTGAGTTGGCAACACTGATTCCAGGGGTTGCAACAACAATGTAACCATGTGACATACATGACAATATGGCTCATTGTTGTTTCCTGCCTCTAGGGAGAGGATGCCACTGGTGCACGCCCACTTGCGGAAGAACGACGTGTCCTGGGCCATTGTGACCACCAAGTGGTTCATCTGCCTCTTTGCCGAGGTCCTGCCGATTGAGGTGAGGAGGCCTTGGCACCCACTCCCCTCTGTTTTTCCCCTTCCTGCTGCCCTTCTTAGTTCATTGTCTGGGTGGTCTGCCCTCACTACTATCACTGGATTCCTAAGTATGGGGCTCACTACAGTACCCCGATTACACATTCCTTAATTACTCCTAGACATAAGTGTTTTTGGTCTTTGAGTGCAATTGAAGCATGGAGGGAGGGGCATTTCCTGGGCTGTCTCTTAGGACGGTCAAGCATTCATTGAATCCAAGAGCCTGAGGACATTGTTTTAGATAAAGCAAGTTCTTGTCAGTCACGCTTCTGTGCGGCATGGCTCTCTTCACACTCTTCGGGAATGTAGCCCTAACAGGTGCAATTCCCAAGGAACTGAGAGCATTGGAGTATTCCTACAAGTGAAAGACCTATTGTGATCAAGCACCATGTAGCATCTCTTGAAAGACCACTTGTGGCAAAGCAGTACAGCTTGAAAGAACACTAGTCAAGTAGAAATGTGTGAAGGGATGTAGTACCTCTTGGAAGACCCTTTACATAGGGGTTGTGTTCCAAATCTCACCCACCGGCAGGTCGTGTCACGTGACAACACAGATTGAAACGCGCTGGGCTCGGGTAGGTTTTGGAACGCCAAGGTACAAAACCCTTACCCTGGAGTAGAATAGAGTAAATTTTGGAACACGGCCAGGGTGACCAGACGTTCGATATGGACCGGGACAGTCCCGTTTTAGAGGTTTGTGGCAGCCATCCCGTCATTTTTTCTGAATAAAGCGAAATGTCCCGTTTTCGTAGAACTTGCTGGAAAAATCACTACCAAGCGAGTGAAGAAAACAAGAAATGCTTACTCCTGACAGTGTATTAGAGTAAACATAGGATAAAAATGTTTTCTGGAGTAGAGTATGATTCTTACCCTTTTCTGTGTCTCCGCTTGCCAATAAGCTTTGTTCAAACATACATGTGCATGGAGCACTTTTCTATATTATTAAATTTGGCATACTTAGATTTTGAAGAATGGGTAAGAAAGGTGCTTGTGTACTCAACTAAAAGTCTCAGAAAAGTGTGCGTTTTCACGGTGAACTGAATAGTAGCAGAGCTTTTCCTTTTTGTTTCGCTTTGCCCGTCCCCTACCCTATCCTTGCCCTCAATGTCCTGTTGTCTACTCTGATGAGTATGGTCACCCGACCCTTATGTGGTTCTTTCGTCTGGAGCAACAGCTCCACCTCATCGTGGTGGGGGATTTGTGTGCCCCAGTGACCTTCTCGGGCTACGCTGGCCAGGCCGAGGTGTAGGTGGCCAGACAAAGAGGAATCCGTGGGTCGAGTCCCACCAACGCCTGGTTGTGCGTGCCTTAGCCCGTGTCGGGAAAAGGGGATCCTGGTGGTTGAGTCGAGCCCGCAGTACGTTCAAACCCTTCGGGGGCCCCCGGGTGGAGCAGCGCACCGCTTTGGCCTGTGCTTCTCGTAGACGGGTGTTTTGGCTTGGCACGATCAGGATGATTCAATTAGTCGCTTCCTTCACCTCTCCTTCCTTTAACTGTTCTCTTCTTTCCTATTTCACTTGTTTAATAGGCAAGGGTTAACCTTGAGGGCGAAAGATCTTTCTCTCGATCCACACTTGCTTATCAGCTGGTAGCACTGATAGAGTAACATACTCAGACAAGCCAGACCTGTTATGAGATGTTACCTTTCCCCTTGTTGGACTCCACGATGGGTGGCGCGCTACAGATGCTGAAGTTTCCGACCTTCTAATGGGCTCTAGACAAGAAAGCTTCCTCGATCGGCCTCCAAAAAGGGCCGCAGCGACGCACACCGTAACGACGATTACTCCCATGAGTATGCCTAGATTTTCCAAATTCTTGATTATACACTTTGAAAATGGGCAGCAACCTCTTACGAAGCTCTTGCCATTCTTGGTTGCAAAGACATTAGAAACATTAATTGGTAAAACATTTAAAGCAAAGAACTCGGGGGACCTCTTTGTCGAGGTTCAGACTGAATGCAAGGCACTCCTTAATATGATCAGCAAATACAAAGTCTCTCCCCATTGCACTCTGAACACGTGTCAAGTTGTCATATCAGAAGAGGATCTGATGAACTGCACAGAGGACCGAGATTCTTACCGGACTTAGCAGTGAGGGGGTTGTTGCTGTCCAATGTATGCATCGAGACAATCAACAGAAGCTCCAAGCACCTTGTCCCGACCTTTGATGCAACTGTCTTTCCGGAAGTGGTCAGGGTGGGGTACCTCAACTGCAATGTATGCATTCCAAATCCGAGGCATGCTCCTTCCAACGCCAACTTTTCAGTACATAGCGCTAGATACATGTAGGGAAAAGGAACAACTTGAAGGAGTGTCTAGACTAGCTCCGGACCTGGCAGAACTGTTCAGGTACTCTACTGAAGTTTGTGCAAACTGGACCTATTCCGACGCTCGTAAACACCTCTTTCCATCAGTGGTGCACACTGCCAGGGCGGTGGTCCTTCGGGGAGCTGCAGCATAAAACGGCCTCTGCAAGCGACACAGCTCTGCCTTCTCTGACCTGTCTGCTGCACAAAAACCCCAAGCCCCTAGACTTTCCCCTAGGGCCCCTCAAGCCACCAAGGGCCGCACCCCAAGTCCTCCTTGGATGCTTTGGCAGCACCCACTCCGAACCAGGGGCTTACACCTCTCAGTCTCCGCCTACCTCCCTTCCGCTCAAAGCCAGGGGCAGCCCCTGTCGCCCCCTGGTGATTCCCGGAAGCCGGGAGCCGTCAAGGCCACTGACCCTCAAGGGTTGGATCGGCGGCGGCGAGTGAGGAGAGATCCCACTCGAGCTGCTAATCCTGCTTTCTACCTCCCGCAACTCAGCAAGCAAAAAGTACCTAAAAAAAAAAAAAATGGTTTGCTTACGAAAATGCAAATTTAGCACCCCTCTTTGTTTTAGCCTGATGCATAGTTACAATTTCATTCAATGATACCCGAGGTCTTCTGCACAACATCAATGACTTTCATTTCTTTCTAGACGAGCTCCAGTCATACTGTGTCTCCTTGCAGGATACTTTTCTGTCTCCACTTGTATAAACATCTTTAGCCATCGCCATGTTTTCAGAAAAGATTGCGATGCTCCCTCCTTTGGGGTGCTGTGATTGTGCAGTGTGCATCCACAGAAGTTGCTCTCTGCACTCGAACTGGTTGTGGTACTCGTTTTGGTGGATGGTTTGATCACTTTAGTTTTTCTTTATCATCCGCCAGTTCATGACCTACAGGGCCTGATAGATTAGCGTCCAAAACCATCTTTTTGATCCTTGGGGATTTTAACGTCCATACCCCTTCGTGGGGAAGTGCTCGACTCTATATCTGCGGGAAGGTAATCTGAACGTCTTCTTTACATTCAGCTCAACTCTGTCTTTAAATAGCAGAGAACCAACATTTGTTAGTGCTACCCATAATTCATATACTTGCATAGATCTGTCTTTATCATCACCGACATTGCTTCAGTTGCTCGCGTTTTTGAATTTCTTCGCCTGTCTCCACCTTCTTTCTTCTTGTTGTCATTTTGCAACGGTGTCAGTGAGGTATTGTTGCGAATTTGCGTAGAGATGTCTACGTTTCTTCCGACGACGACATGTCCTGGAAGTTCTGACGATGATTGCTTGGCACCGCGCCTGCTATCTCAGTTTGAGTGTGCTGTAAATGTTAAGGTTCTGTTTCTTTTTTGCCCTAACTCTCTTCCCTGTTCCTCCCCCCAAAAAAAGATAGTCTAAGATAAGGTCCACCTACATTTGAATTATTTTTTTTTTTATTCGGGCGGGTTTAATAAATAGGGCTCCAATTATTCGTGTGGTTGACCTATTTCGGTAAATAGGTATGCCCGCCTCGCTCAGTTTGGATTGATTTGGCGCAGAGTTGAATGACGTACGCAACGTCTCAACTCCCTGGTGCGTTTTTATTTTTCTATTTATTTATTTAATAATAATACCGGCCTACTTTTGTAGGCCAGGGCATCTGAGTACATATGTGACATATACAGTAGCAGAGCTCTAGTTATACATGGCTTCAAGAAACATAATTTCAGGAAAAGGGGCAAGGCATATGATCAGACGCTTCCCAGTAAACAGAGGTAACACTTGGCAATGTGCGCGTACAACAGCCTTTTTGTAACTTCTGTGTTCTGTGCAACTAGTAACGTTGGTGCTGTGTGAGCTGCGTGTAAAATTGACCCTGAATTGAAGTGCCAGTTTCTGGTCGCTGCGAGCAACTGGGTCTTCGGCCATACAAAGATATGCCGCGGAGGATGGCTGCCAGCAACGATGACGGCATGCACCGCCTGAGCCTCCCGAGCCTTCAGCGAGCTCGGTAGGAAAAGCACTGAGACCGCCCAGTGTCTCAGTCACGGACGTTCGGCATGCACCCGGTGCAATTCTCGAAGTCCTCCGGGAGTGAAAGGACAAGAACATGCCTGGACACATTTGCTATGCAAATGCCTGATTGCCTCCAACCAAATAGCATTCAGCTTGTCATCTTTCGGGGCGACATTTAAAAACTTGGCAGACTGAATGCAAGGCACTCCTTAATATGATCAGCAAATACAAAGTCTCTCCCCATTGCACTCTGAACACGTGTCAAGTTGTCATATCAGAAGAGGATCTGATGAACTGCACAGAGGACGAGATTCTTACCGGACTTAGCAGTGAGGGGGTTGTTGCTGTCCAATGTATGCATCGAGACAATCAACAGAAGCTCCAAGCACCTTGTCCCGACCTTTGATGCAACTGTCTTTCCGGAAGTGGTCAGGGTGGGGTACCTCAACTGCAATGTACGCATTCTAAATCCGGTTGCGGTACTCATTTTGGTGGATGGTTTGATCACTTTAGTTTTTCTTTATCATCCGCCTGTACCTTGACATTCATGACCTACAGGGCCTGATAGATTAGCTCCCAAAACCATCTTCTTGATCCTTGGGGATTTTAACGTCCATACCCCTTCGTGGGGAAGTGCTCGACTCTATATCTGCGGGAAGGTAATTGAACGTCTTTTACATTCAACTCAACTCTGTCTTTTAAATAGCAGAGAACCAACATTTGTTAGTGCTACCCATAATTCATATACTTGCATAGATCTGTCTTTATCATCACCGACATTGCTTCGTTGCTCGCGTCTTTGAATTTCTTCGCCTGTCTCCACCTTCTTTCTTCTTGTTGTCATTTTACAACGGTGTCAGTGAGGTATTGTTGCGAATTTGCGAGGATGTCTACGAAGCTTCCGACGACGATGGCATGTCCTGAAGTTCTGACGATGATTAAGTTTTTGGCACCGCCCTGCGATTCAGCCGAGAGTGCTGTAAATAAAGGTTTGTTACTTTCTTTTGCCCTAACTTTCCCCTGTTCCTAAAAAAAAAAAGAAAAAATAAGGTCAACCTATATTTGAATTTTTTTTTTATTCTTGGCGGGTTTAATAAATAGGGGTCGACCTATTTTCGTGGTCGACCTATTTTCGGGTAAATACGGTATGCCCCGCCCTCGCTCTTGGATTGACTTGGCTGCAGAGTTGAATGACGTACGCAACGTCTCAACTCCCGGTGCGTTTTTTTTTTTATTTTTTTATTTGAATAATAATACCGGCCTACTTTTGTAGGCCAGGGCATCTGAGTACATATGTGACATATACAGTAGCAGAGCTCTAGTTATACATGGCTTCAAGAAACATAATTCAGAAAAAGGGCAAGGCATATAGAGCAGACGCTTCCCAGTAAACAGAGGTAACACTTGGCAATGTGCGCGTACAACAGCCTTTTGTAACTTCTGTGTTCTGTGCAACTAGTAACGTTGGTGCTGTGTGAGCTGCGTGCAAAATTGACCCTGAATTGAAGTGCCAGTTTCTTGGTCGCTGCGAGCAACTGGGTCTTCGGCCATACAAAGATACGCCGCGGAGGATGGCTGCCAGCAACGATGACGGCACACCGCCTGAGCCTCCCGAGCCTTCAGCGAGCTCGGTAGGAAAAGCATTGAGACCGCCCAGTGTCTCAGTCACGGACGTTCGGTGCACCCGGTGCAAATCTCGAAGTCCTCCGGAGTGAAAGGACAAGAACATACCTGGACACGTTTGTTGCTATGCGAATGCCTGATTGCCTCCAACCAAATAGCATTCAGCTTGTCATCTTTCAGGGCGACATTTAAAAACTTGGCAGACTGAATGCAAACTCAAGCATGCAAATAACCTCCACCTTATAAAACCAGTCTTAGGGTTGTGGGAGAGCTCGTCCAAAAAAAATAATTTTGAAGAGGTTTTTCTTTGTCGTCTCAGAATTGGGCATACTTACTTGACCCACAAGCACCTGCTCTGTGGGAGGATGCCCCACTGTGGGAACATTGTGGGGAACCCCGACAGTTTTCCACATTCTGTGGCACTGTCCTGGCCTTGAGCAGAACCAGCACACCTTTTTTCCAGACTTTTACATACCATATTCCGTTTCATCCTGCGCTTTTATTGGTTGAGCAACCCATTGTTCCGTTTGATCATGTCTATAACTTCTTGTCAAAAACAGGCTACCATTTCTAGGCTTTCATCTTGCATCTTTTCGACTACTTTTGTCCAAGCTTTATCTCGCGATTTTTAGATCCTACTTTGAGTGCTAAATTCCTGTAATGTTAGAATGAATACCCTTGTTTGGTGCAGTATGGCCACTATAGCTTTTGTGCCATTAGGCACCTGATCATCATCAGCAACAGCTAATTGGTATGTTCCAAATGGAACCTTTGCTGTTTGAGGGGTTGGGCAGTGTATGAAGTGGGCTGCCTTCTCCCATGGCAGACGGTGCTTCGCATCTGGGATTGCTTGTTCTCGGAGGGCTCTAAGGTGCTCTTCCGAGTGGCCCTGACCCTGGTCGCCAAGAACCAGCAGCGGATACTGGATGCCCCGGGCTTCGCAGAGATCACGGCCGTTTTCAAGGACATGGTGTCTGGCAGCGTGGTCACAGACTGCCACGCCTTCATGCTGGCAAGTGGCATCCACTGTTCACATCTCCTGGGTTTCACATCATCTTGTAGAGAAAAAGATATTTTATTCTTAGGCAAGCGTGATGCGGTGATATGGGGTAAATCGGACAAATGAATGTGCAATCTAAATTGCAGATGTAAAGCATCCTGGCACATTAATTTAATTAATTTATGTGCTAAAATAGTTTGTGTTTAGAACTTTGCTTTCATTTTACACTTTTAAAATTAGATGTGTAAGCAGTGGCATCACTAGGGTCAGCGGCACCTCCTCCCTTTCCCTTTCACTGCCCAACTGCAACCCCTGAGCACTGCACCCCCCTTCTGATGCCACTGTGTGTAAGTTAGCTCGTTTTGATAATTCCTCAATAACAATCTGACAAAGGTCTAGCGAAATGCAAAGCTCTTGAACTGTCAATGATGACACCACCGTGACGCTCAGATTAATAGCTCTACATGCAAAAACATTGATCTCTCTTTTTTTTTTTTTAAATTGGTATAATCTGATTAATATGATTGTTTTAATTTTTGGACCACTGTCTTTCCTCAGTAAGGTTGTAAATTGGGCTAGTGGGTATTCATTGAACATGATTGTAAACAGTGCTCAAAAGGATGCGACACAAGGAAACACAGAACAAAACAAACAAACAAATTGGCCGTCGGTTGTTGTTTAGACAGCAGGAGTTTAGTCTACCAGAGTATGGCGACATTGTTATCCATGATCCACTGTAGATGAGAAATTTAGTTTGAGAGTACGACTGCTAGCCTGGGGTCCTTAACGTGCATCACGCAGTACTGATACACGACCGCACACCAGTACGAGGCTCATCCAGATCGAAACGGGCAGGGGTGGGGATTGGACGCAGGATCCCTGGGTTCTGCAGCGCGAGCTTTCGCTCCACGTGCTCCGAGCTGGTGTGTGCTAGCCCACTCAGCCACTGATCCCTCCCAACACAGAACACATCTGCTGACTCGCATCTGGAATATAATAAAGAAAGAGAAAGAAGAGGAACCAGGCAGCAAAATAAACAGAAGGAAAAGGAAAAACGAGAAAAGGCAAGAAAAACATAGGACAAATCACACGAATTTTAACTGGTAGTTCAAAAACATCCTCCCAAATTTCCCTTCAACCTTTCATGGTATGGGGGTGATCAGTGAGTTTTGCCTCCTAGGCTGTAACTTTTTTAATCAGTGATGGAATTGAAAGATGTTAGATTCAAATGAAAGTTTGGGATCTCCTCTTTCTCAGGAGCACACAACTGTTTATATAATCCCTACCGGCAGCGATGCACTTCCGCTACCGGTGCACTGCTTGCCGCATGCCGCCCTAGATGGTTAAGGGCAGCTGTTGACGACACCAAAGGCGCATTGTATCGGCAACCTCATCGTCGGACGTGAACCGTGTACGTTTCAGACGTTCCTTCATCTTGGAAAACGGCCAAAAGTCTGATGGCGCAAGCTCCGGACTGTAAGGTGAATGAGGCAAAACACCTAGGAACTGCAGCTCCTCCAACACGGCGTTGGTGTCGTCCACAGCTGCCCTCAACCATCTATGCATGGTGGCATGCGGAGAGTAGTGCACCGGTAGTGGAAGTGCGTCACCGCCAGTGGGGTGTTTAATTGAAAAGTTGTGTGTTCCTGGGGCAGAGGAGATTCCAAAACTTTTATTTCCATCACTGAATAAAAAAGTTAGGAGGTAGGGCATATTGATTGCACCCCTCGTAGAATGTAAAAATACGAGTTTCTTTTCTGATAGTGCTACAGTGTCAACCAGTCATCTGTAGCACTTTCAGAAAAAAAGCTTACGCTTTTACATTCTGTTTCTGAATTACCAGTTAAAATTCACGTACCTTGTACCAGATTTTTCTGGCCTCTCCTTTCTTTTTCTTTTACTTGCGTTTATTTTGCTGCCTAGTTCCTCTTTTTTCTTTTTCTTTAATATATTTCAGTTGTGAGTCAGCGCTTGTGTGTTCTGTGTTTGTTCTGGTGTCCTGTCCTTTTGAGCATTGTTTATCGTCATGTCCTATCTCATTTGAAGCTTGCCATTGTTGCAACAGGTATGGTTTGGATTCACTTTTGGTACCAACATGGTATAATATTAATTAACATGTTAAGTCCACTCCTTTGCCCTATCCCACACTCCAAGTTTCAAACTACGAGTGCAGCTACTCGTAGTGATGATCGCCTGCCGTTTTGCACCATTCCATTGGTCAGCGTAACGTCTGCCTTTCCTTTTTCGGGATTTCGTTTTGTGAGAGCCACGCAGCCACTCGAATTGAAACAAGCCAAACCTATACAAAACAGTGGAAATCAAAATCGCATATTGGAGCACAAAACAATTACTTGTGCTCAAAAAAAAAAACAAAAAGAAACAGAGCAGATTTGAGTGTTTGTTTCTGGTGGCACTCCTGTCCATCAAGCACATAGTCTGGAGCATGGAGTTTGGTGGTCGAGTGCGTCAGCGCGCTGCAGCTCGAAGCACGTGGAGATAAAGCTTGCATTGCAGAACCCAGGGATCCTGGGTCCAATCCCCACCCCTGCCCATTTCGACCTGGATGAGTATCGTACCGGTGTGTGGTCATGTATGATGCATGATGGATGGTAAAGACTGTGCATCATGCAGTCATGTACTGCACTGGCTAAATTTCCCATCTACAGCTTAATCCAGTGTCGCCGCACCTCAGTGGCAGACAGACTTTACGCTGCATAAACACAAACTTCAAATTTGGTTTTTATTTGGTTTGGAGTTCACATGCCCAATGCTAACAAGATGTTTGTACCTCACAGCATGGTACTAAATTTATAGCATTACACGTTATAAAGTGCCCCGAACTGTTTTCAATGTGCAGGCGATCTTCCGGGAACCCAAGCGCTTGAAGCGCGCTCACATCGAAGAGCTGCGGACAACGTGCAGAGTGAAAGTGGAACAGGAGCAGAAGCTGCTCCGTGCCTCCAGATGACCTCGAGTGACAAGCAACCCCCTGGCGAACCGCGTCTAGTCGACCAAGGCCCGCACCGCGTCTTTCTTGCTCGTCGGTCGACTCGCGTCGCTCCACAGACGTCCGTAGAAACAAATCAAGCGCTTCTCCACGGCGGTGGCCGAGAATCACGACGCACAAATGCAAACAAACGTGGCGGACTGCCTCTGGCAATCCGACCTTTGCAGCCCTGGTGTCGGGTTGCATGAACCAACGTCTAGTGGCCACTCTCATTTCTTGCCTTTCCAATTGCAAAAGTCGGGCAATTACGAGTCTCGGCGTGCGAGAGATTTTTTGTGATGTTGGTGTTCCCGGTCACTTTAGACGTCTTTTGTCTGGGCCATGAAGTCGAGAGTTGTACGGAAGGGGTGACGTGATGTTGAGACCCGCTCGCTTTGACTTCGAGCTGTTCCAGTTTGTCCCTGTTGAAATTTTGCAGTTTTGACGTTGTTGGAGCTGGATTGACAAATTCACTCTCTGTGTAACCTGTGCAGCACTGGTAACTAAGGTCGATAAAAGGCACTTGTAATTAAGGTCCACGAAAGAATTTGCGACAATGAAACAATAGGGACACGTTAGTCTGTTTGCATGAGTTTGCCAATGAGTGGAGCACCTGTAGCTAAGGCCTGTGAAAGGCCCTTGTGATTAAGGTTTATGTAAGAGTTTGTAGCGAAGAAGAAATAGGACATGCTAGTCGGGTCGCGTGAGTTTGCCAATATGTGGACGTGCAAGAGTGTTCCGAAAGAATTTGAAGGAAGCGCGTTCCTTGTGGTTTTGTGGCCAGCATGCTATCTGTTACTGACGGCAAGCTGAGAATGCTGGCCGTGGGTGGCCAAACTTCGTAAGAGTGCGTCGTTTTCCAAGCGCGCAGTGGAGCGTTGCCTGGATGATTTGAAGACAGAACTCGAGTTGCTCAGAATCGCTACATATATTTTGTTATTTCCCGAAAGTTGTAGTTCCGGCAGTTTGGTAACCTTGACGATTGCTTGTCCTTTGTTTTCCTACTTGGGACAATCACGAAATCAATCGTTTCACTAGTTTGTAGATGCACACTGGGTGAATTGTTTTGATAGAATTTGACACTGAGACAGTACAGAAACTTTTCTACGGGACTTCCACATTTCTGAAGCAGTACGAGCTGGAAAGTTTTCTAAAGTGTCCTATCTTTTTCACAATGTCTGCTTTCTGAAGTTCAATGTAAGAGTCTGGCATTGATCTGACTTCCTCCCAGAGATTACTATTTTCTAAATTCCTTAGGTATAATCCTAGATTTTTAATTTAAAAGTGAATTTGTGCTATGGCTTTTATTGAGTGTTTTAATTCCCACAGATCAAACTGCAGTACAAGTGAGGCTGAAGGTAGCAATTCGTAGTGAGGCGTGAAAAATGTAGTCGTGCTATTACCCCATTATGCAGTACTATAATCTACCTGCAATATTTGAAATCAAGTTTTTGTTTTATTTTTGAATTCTTGGTTCCAGCCGTTTTTCAGTCTTTATTTTATCAACAAACCATGGTTTTCCTTTCTTCAATGTTTAATTTTTTTGTAGATGTTGTAGTTTGGCTGAAGATGTTTGTTATAATTATTTACACAGCATTATTGGTGGGCTGAAACATCCACATTTTTTTATTGTGTTTTGATGCTGTACAAAAGTTTTATGCTAATTGAAAGCATTTCTTTTTGTATATTGAGCTAGATTTCTGCACTGATGAGTAACGACTTTTATATCATTTATCAGTCTTGCCCCACTCAGGTTAACTCAATCCTACCACATTTTTTCTCGTGAACTTTCTGTTCAGCGTCCGCTAGTGCCACAATCTGGGTTCTGCATTCGAGGCCAACAGTGTTACGAAGTTTCACTCCATGTGTTCACATGCCAGCTAGTAATATGAAAGCCATGTGTCTTCATTTATTTCAGAAGTGACAGTTTGAGTTTTATTCTAATAAATTATAATTGGCAAGTCTGCTACTTTCAGCTGAAGAGAGCAAATCCTTTTGAGTGAACTACGGTAAAATACTGCGGAAGCACCCACTCGTTGAAGCACTCACTGTTAACATTTCCTAAACGTGGGAATTCTACACATTTTAGGCCGGACAAGGGCCCATGTCTAAATAACTCAGTCTTCAGTGAAAGTTGGATGGGCGCTCCCCGGTATTTTACGGTACATATATGACATCCTCCCCTGGTACCTGGCATTGTCTTTTATTGCTCTTTATTGAGACAATTGTTAAAACAATATACATTAATGTCAATGATTACCGCTGCATTGAATGGCAATGCTCAAATGTTTACCGTGGTAAAGTGGACGTTCTTACAGTCCTGGCTCTTGACTTGAACGGGCCACTTGGCACAAGGCATCGTTATACTCTCAGTATTTCTGTTTTTCTACACTTGCAAGGTCTGCTTCCCCGTTCCATTCTTGGTGTGCATGCTATGGAGGAACTGGAACCAAAGCCATATGCCACTATTTCATGTTGAATGAAGCTTAGGTTTATTTAGGGTTGTGCGAATATTATAATTTTCGGGTAATATGCTTTTCGATATTCACTTCCAGATGAAGTGCAATATTCATACTTTTCAAAGCGTTGATTGTGGCGAGATAGCCTTGTTGAGTGTGCTTCTCACCAATCACCTGTGCACTGCGGTGAAGCAATACGAGTGGAGCTCGCTCGTACATGCTTCCCCGCAGCGCTTAGGTGCTCGACGACGGTGCACTCAACAGGTCTGACCCGCCGCGATTATGCAAGAGGATGTTAGGCAGCAATGTCCTGACAACCCATGCTCATCATTCGTGCTTTTTTTTTGTGAAATTTCTATTTGGAAAAGGAATATTTCTATATAGCAAGCAGATCTATAAATCCCTTCAATTAGGATAGCTGCAAGAATTTTGTCGCCTATGTGCCACAATTTAAAAAAAATATAGCTATACTAAAATTACCTGAGCTTAGAAGTGTACAAGTGGAAGGTTGGGAGCACCCTTTTACAAGTTCCGCTGAATTTTCGTCTAAGCATGGTGCACGGTAGTGAAAGGCAGGTGGAGAAGCTATTTGATATTCGATTTGAGAATATTCGGCCAAAACCACCATTCGCTTCGAATTCGATTTGAACTCAAAATCCACTATTCGCACGTGACTAGTTATTTAAACATTCTTTTTTGGTTAGCAGCCTTTTTTTTTCCTTAATTACAACAGTGTTGAACACTGAAGTAAAAACGATGTCATAAATAGGCAGTATTTTCAATAAGGCATGATAACATATATGCCCTACTGTACTTTCTTTTCTTTATATATACAGTTGCTCAGTTTTTATTTGTTAGACAGCACTTGTCTGTTCTGTCCGAGTGGTAACTGAAGGTATTTTTATTTCTGTTTTAAGTTTGATGCAAACAATTCTGGTTGATTCAGCTGGTTTCTTAGACAATGCATGGGCAATGGCAAGAGGAGGCGGGAAGTTTTGAACTTTGTTCTTTTCTGGAGATGGGAGGCTGAATTTTAGGAGAATTATCAAGGTGTTTGGAAATGTAAGATGGGACTTGGTTCTCTGTGGTATCTAGGTCTTAAATTATTCAATCACTTCGTCAGTACTACCTCTCTGTGTAGGCTGCCTCTTTTGTTTTATCTAAAATGAACCTAAACTTGAAAGTGCTGCAATTTTGCCAGATAATTTTTCCATACTAAAGCTTGCGAATAGATTGAAGTGCCATTGACACCATCCCTACTATTGTCCTTGCTAGCTTTGAAGTTTGTGGCAATAGTTGAATTTCATGTGACATTTATAACTATGAGGGCCCTTGCCACCATTTTGCCTCATGGCCTTGATTTTTGTGTGGACTGCTTCGCTGCAGTTGGTTGCGTGTGCTCCAAATGATATAGCTTTACAATCAGACTTGACATTGCACTTTGTTATCGTACACAACCATTGTAAGAGTATGGAATGCTATATCTATTACCCAAAGAACTTCATTTAATGAGACCATTGTGAATCGCTCCTCTCCTGTAATTATTTGTTTTACACTGTTACCAAAAGTAGTCATGTTCTACACCATTCTCTTGTGATGGCATGGTTCCTGTAGTGTGGATAACTTGAAGGTCATTTGGCTTATGAAGTGTTTTACCTTCAGTTTGGATTGCATCTCTCTCTCCCTCGAAAGAGGATTTGATGGCTTTGTTTTTCTACATCGCGAAGAATAACTTTGTTTTTTTTCTGATGACCAAAAATAAACTGATTTCAGCATTTGTATTAACAGTTCTCCAGTAGTGCACATAAAATACTGCAGAGTTCCTTTTAACTAAACTGTGATAAAATATATTCATCTTTTTCTTTTTATTGCTCAGTAAAGCTTAATGCAGTTTTACTCTGTTTCAAACATGGGAAGTTGTGTACAAGTGTGTATACCTTTGACTTGATTATAGTTGTTTGAATAATATCTGCTATTGTCAACTCCTCCTGAACCGACTTAGAGACTTTTATTATTCAGGCATCGAGTGCCTAACGTTGCCAGCAGTCACTGAGAGGACAAAAATTATAGCTATGTGTTGCACATGAGTAGTCCCCAGCACAACCCTGCCGTCTTAATGATGCGTTTACTGTATCCGTTGTGGGCAACCTGGGGATCCAAAGCGTTGGAGCAGGTGGCCTGCATGCCAAATCGTCCTTTCCACCATGAGGGGTTACAATTGGCCACGTGAGCGGTGCTCTGCCGCTGATTAAAGGCCGTCGAGGCGTATGCACAGGTTCTCTTGGGATACGCGGCGCGGGCGAGAACGGTCAATAAATGTCCACGTGTTGTTGAACCAGTGCGTTGTCATTCGCCGAGATGGGTAGCAGCAAGGGAATTCCTACAGCATGTATCAATGTCCGTCATACAATAGATGCACCATAAAAGCCAACAATCTCGTGCTGGAGGCAGACCAAATGCAAGAAATTTCCTACATCTTTTGCCATGTGAGGACCGCAGCTCAGCACTCTTGTGACATGCAAATATGAATTTGGGGTGATAGGTAGTGGCCAGTGGGCTTGGTTAGTAGCCTCAAATAAGCCTAATACTTCTTTCGACCTCGAGACATGTGTAAGGCCATAGAAAAAATAGAAGAATGTTTGGTAAAGTGTTTTTATTTTTATTGGCCTCTCCTCGTAGATAGTGGTTATTGTGTCTCCAGCACATGGGTGAAGTGCCTGCAGATTGAGCACAGCCAAGAGTGCCCCCTACAGTGATAGCATAATTGTTTGGCGGGGAACTTTTTTTGGTTTATCGCTAGAGGGATGACTCGCTGATTGTAAAACTAGTAGATCCAACTATTGAATGTTTCTTTCGAGTTTGATAAAGTTCCTTAACATGGAAGTTGCTGGGAAGTCAGTCGTGCACTGTAACATATGCAGTATGGCATTCTTTTGCAATTGTGCACTACAAGTCGCACAAAAAAGTATTGTGTAGCATCTTGCAATCAATGTAACGTGCGATGAATCTTGTTTTTATGTAACATTCTGACGAATAAATGGAGGTTTTGACCCGGTTGACATTTCAAATCCTGCGTGATTGTTACCCCTTCTTAAAGGAGGCGATGCAACGATTTTTGTATTTTGCGCAAATACCGCTTAGAACGGATCCCTGACATTAATGACCTGTGAAATACTCGTTCGTTTTTCACCACACGCAATTGAAGTTGCAGAAAAAAATAAAGAAAAACAGCAGAGTTCACCCCCTCAACTCGCAGCCAGAACAAGCGGCCACGTGATCTGGAGCCGATTATATGCCGCCATTGTTGATCATAGCCATGTGCTGGGGTTGGCAAGGCACAGGACACGCGCCGAGTTCCAGACATTGTTATGGTTCGGCTGTTGTCGTCATTGCAGCGATTGGACACAGGACACTACCCGAATGCGTCTTGAGCTATCGATTATCACGAGCCCAAATCGAGTGTCCACGCCATGCTCGGGTCCAATCTATGAGCCGCATTCAAATATCGTCACTGGGTGGTAATGCTACCGCCCAGCTACGTCATCAGGTTTTGCGAAGGAGAGATTGAATGAAAACACTCGGTTTTGTCCTCGAAATTACAGCGCAACAAAGGAGTTTCTTGGTCAATGGCGTTGCGTGCGAGTATCCTTGAGTCCCACTAGTGCCAGTAAGCTCGTGTAAAGTGAAAAACATTCCAATTGAATATCGTTGCACCGCCTCTTTAAAGGAGAATATCCACGCCTTATCCATAGCGTATTTATAAGCCTGTCAGATTTCTGGTTCTCTACCTCCACTCCTTCACTCTCAACACACGGAGGCTTGGGCACTTGGTTGAATTAGCTGCCATCAAGGTATGTGACGGGCAATTCAACCAAGTGCCCAGGCCTCCTGTGTGTTGAGAGTGAATTAAGGAGTGTGAATTCAATGGGTGTAGTCACCTAACCAACCTATATAGAAATTAGTTGGGTGATGAGCAACGGGCATTGCTGTTTTCCACTTGCAAGCGTGATCACTCATTTTAAACGAGGCTTGCGAGGTGAGGTATGTCGTTTTATGAAATCTCGTGATTTTGATTCCAGAAGAAGGCAAACATTTTTCTGGCAAGTCGGCTCGCTGGAGAAAAGTTTACTAGAATGAAGCTCAATGAAGTAAAGGTCAACACTCTTCTGAGAGAACTGTGATAAGCTTGCCTTAAATCTGCCATTGAATGCATTCATTTTTTTATCAGTTCTGGAAAATTCGTTTACCGAACTTTCCCTTGCTGGTAAAAATTGCCTTTGTGGTGGATTGGGTGCGTGCGACACCTAAAGGGGGCAGTCCGATCCAACCGATGTGCCCACCAAATGACTCTGATGGTAGCGGCACCGCGGCGTTATCGCACCCCTCCCATTATCACTTTGCAGCCAATTGGATTGCGGCATTACTCATAATGAACATCGAAGAATGAATCGGGCAGCGAGAAGCATGAACATAATAAACCCTGCCGTTTTCACTGGCAAAGAGCGTAGCTTATGCTCATGCTTCTCGCTGCCTGAATCGTTCTTCAGCACTCGTGAGTTACGCGCAATATGATTGGCTGCGGAGTGATGATGGGAAGCGTGCGACAAGACAGTGGCACCGCAATGCAACTTTGGTTGGATCAGTGTGCACCCTTTAGGTATTGCACGCTCCCTATAGCAGGGGTGTTTATGCACTGGTGAATCCAAGGGGAAGTCCTGGGAACCCAAGCATCAGCACCACTAAAATGGGTGATGGATGTGGTCACCTCCTCTTCCCCTCCCCTCTTGGCTGTGGGGAGCTGTACTGGATCTGCCCCTGGGTCAACGGCTAGGGTATAGACCCTTTTGAAAGTGTGCCCTCTGTTGGAAGCTGTGGAATCTGCACAATAGCGGACACAAAAGACGCGGCCAATGTTGGAACTCCAAAAGCTCCACTAATGACATTTCTAGCATATGAAATTTTAGACTTTCAAAATCTGTGATGTCGTTTGTTCTGCCATTGTGCAGTGCTTCAAACTTTTTAGCAGTAAACACGTGACTTTCGAAGGGGTCTAGTCTACTGGTCAAGCATGCCACTTCCAACCGCACTTCCCCGCTTGGTCGCTGCAGCGCGAGTGTGGCTAGAGTAACTGTATAGGCTCTGAGTGCAGCCACTGGACGGCCATCTTGCGTGCAGCGAAATCACGTTTTTGCTAAGGTTGCAGAGGCTGGCGGCAGCGTGCTGAAGCCACGTTTTCTACTCGTTCATCCCCATTCACCGAAGAAATTTTTAAAACGCTGTGTAAGCAATGCGACTTGCCGTTGAGAACACATAGAAATTTTTACGAAAGCGCAGTGCCGCAGGAAAAAGGCACAACTCGTCGAAAGCAAGGTTTGCCGGTCTTGCAACATGATCAAAGCTATCGGTCAAGAATCGACACTGTGTGGATGTGTTATGCGAGTGCAATGTGCGTGAAGCCGTATGTGCCTCTGGACCAGCGTTTACTTTATCCAAACGACTGTATTTCTAACTTGCGGCACTCGCGGTCCAGAAACGAGCTTAATCCAGTGTCCAGTGGCGACGGAAAAAAGGAGGCGGCGGCGGCGACGCGTTTTTTAATGCAAAAGCATTAACTGTCCCATGGAGCGAGCTAACGTCGTCAGTTTGAAGTGCGAAAACGGCACCTAGTTTCCGTGATCGTCATAGGTTCCTTCGGCTGGCGCGCGTCGACGGGGCTCCCATTGGCCGCCGCGCTCGTCAGTTTCCATGACCGCTCACCCCATGGCGCTGCGTGTCCATCAGCGCGCCGTTAACATGGAGCATCCAAGGTCACCAGGGGAGCACGCGCGCTGACTGGCGACGAAAAGTAGGCAGCAGACGAAAAAGGGAACGGACGAGCGGCTTGATGCTTTCGCATTCACAACTCATAAGAAATGCTTAAATGTACCTCAAGATTTTTCTTTCTTTTTTTTTGTCTTGTAAATTTGTTTTTGAAAACCTTCCAATTGCTTCACAGCATTGCTCTATTTGTGCTGCCATGTGATCCATTAGAGTAGATTATGAACATAGCCATGGTTAATAGTGCATAATAGCAACCGCACAGATGTTATTTTCCCTTTATTGATAGCAACTCGCCGGAACAGCTGGACGATCCAGAACTCCGTGGCCGGTATATGATGCAAAGACATCTATGCGCGACACACCTTTAAAACTTTGCCGCAGCGCCGATTCTTGATCGCTATCCAAGCGTGCGAAGGCACAGAGACGCAACACTTCGGCTTGCCAAGGAAGCTTTGTTCACGCCGTGAGACCGGCGAAACTTGCTTTCGACGAGTTGTGACTTTTTCCTGTGGCACTGCGCTTCCGTAAAACTTTCCACATGTTCTCAACGGCAAGTCTCACCGCTTACACAGGGTTTTAAGAAACTTCATCGGCGAATGACGACGAACGAGTAGAAAACGCGTCTACAGCACGCTGCCGCCTGCCTCTGCAACGCTAGCGAAAACGCGATTTCGCCGCATGCAAGATGGCTGTCCGGTGGCCGCACTCGCGGAGCGACCAATCGAAGTTCCAACCGAATAGAACCACCGTAAACTGAGCAATCTCATTTTACAAGTCAGAAAATGCAGTTTTTGTAGCGTTAGCTTCACTGGCCGAGGTTGAGCAGTGTCGTGTGGCTCCATAATGAGCTGCTGCTCATTATGAAAGCCATGCGCCATGCGCGGCCACGCGCCTTGGCGGTGTCTCCTCTGCCGCCGCCGCGTCGCTTTTCATAATGAGCACGGCTTGCATGATGAGCACGGCTCATTATGAGAGCCACGCGAAGCCGCCGCCGCGCGCTCCGCCGCCGCCGCGACCGCCTCGCCGGTCTGCGCATTCCAGAGGAGTGACATCATAGCCGCGGCAGACGCACTGGCGCCGCCGCGTGCCCAGCTGTGCGCCTCCGTTGCGCAGTAGCCAAGTCTGACGCTGCACCGGAGCCGCTTGATAGCGACTCTCATTTCGTGCGCATAAGCTCAAGCTACGTATATCCTGGCATAGCCGAGCTAAGCCACCGCAATTTTTACCCCACCACTAGTGCTAGGATGTAAAATAAATTGAATCCGTTCACGGATTCGTAAGCAAACTTCACTCCGCATCCTACACCGTACACGTGAACCACTGAACCCCCAAATTTTACTTTAGATAAGAGTAAACTTAATTTTGATAAAGGAAAATTTTGGAGGTTTATGTGCCAAGCCAACAAAGGTCATCTGATCTGGCCAATCTGGCACGCCCGAGATTAGGAGACCTACGGCGTCCAACGGTCCAACCGTCCAACGGGCCCAACAGAACGTTGACGATGACGTTGACGGCGCCTCGGCGCCTCCGCCAAAACTGTATTCAACGAAAGTTCTTTTGTCAGTTGCACACACTGGGGCCCTGGGGTCTGGGTTCGTCCGGAAATGTTCGTGAGCCAATCCGATCCGTAACAGAATCCGGATCATGAGCGTTCCGTGATCGGCAAAAGTGAGTGGTTCTAGTATTTCTTTTTAAATTTTGTTTCCGCTGCGCACTCTTATCTACCGACGTATCTGCGTATCCCCTCATATTCACAGTAAAGTGCCTGTTTAGCATGGACGCGTTTCGATCAGTTGTATAGAACACAGACGGCTTTGTTCTTCCGAGGATAAAGTGGTTAGGCTTACTCGCAGCCACTTTGACCAAATGCCGGCGTCAGGACGTAAACAACACTGCGCATCAACACTGCGCATCAACACTGCGCAACAACACTGCGCAAAAAATAAGGGGCCACACC
This sequence comes from Ixodes ricinus, assembly GCA_037355805.1. Lineage (NCBI taxonomy): Eukaryota > Metazoa > Arthropoda > Arachnida > Ixodida > Ixodidae > Ixodes > Ixodes ricinus. The sequence continues at coordinate 230,602 of JAZHYW010037906.1, read as the reverse complement.
AGCCGAAGTGACATCGAAATGGGAGGACTTTCCAGGAACGAAAACGGGAGGCATCAGCATTAATGCACAGGCCAAAATTGGGAGGGCAGGGGTCCAGTGGATGATAGAGATAAACCAAAAGGGATAGGAATGCGGCAAAAAGGTTCTGGGAAGCGAGGCGAAAAGGTGTCGGGAGCGAAAAGGTGTCGGGAGCGAGGCGAAAAGCCTGTAGGAGAGGGAGGTGGGCTGGGCACATCAGAGGGACACCGGAGGGCAAAGGGGCAGAGGAGAGCAGCGATGTGGGTTTGGGGGAGGTACCCAGGGAGGGTGGGAGGAAGCCACGCAGAAACAGGAGAAAAAGCTACTTAACATAGCTTTCATAAATATGCAGGGGGGCAGGAACAGAATAAAGTGGGAGGAGATAGAGGAGCAATTAGAAAGTGAAAACTTTGCAGTGTATGGATTAGCTGAAACACATCTGAGGGATTTGGAAGAACCACCATACATACCGGGATATCACTGGATGGGATGCAATCGGGCCAATGGGGAACGCAAGGGAGGCGGATTAGGGGTTTTAGTGAAGGGTCAGGAATGGGAAAGGCAGCGAGAGGACTGCAGAGAACACATGTGGATCAAAGGCAATATTGGAGGTTTAGACGCAATCCTGGGTTTTGTGTATCTAAAAACAGGGAGTGATGCAGGGGAGGAAAATGCAGAACACTTGACATGTATATCAGGAGACATTAGGGAAATCGGCACTAACAAGGAAATAATTATCTTGGGGGACATGAATGCACATTTGGAAGACTTTGATGGACATACGGATACAACAGGGAGGATGTTAGAGGAGTTCTGCGAAGCTCTTGATCTGGTATTGGTTAACGGCCAGGTAAAATGTGATGGAAAAATAACATGGGAGAGAAAGAACTCGCACTCGACTATCGATTACTGTTTAATGTCGCGGAAGCTATACAACAGATTAGGAGGTATGGAAATAGATGAGGAAAGCACAAAAAGTCTGGGGAGCGACCATAAGAGAATCAAGATCAGATTTGGCACAGTAAAACCAGAAATGCAAAATCAAAAACAAGAGGGTAGAAATAACTTAAATGATGAACAATTACAGGAGGTATCTAAGCGAATCGAGAACATAGTATCCAAGCAACCGGAAAGAGAATGGACATATGAAGACTTAGTTAGTGTTTTCAAAAGAGGATTAGAGAAGTATCGAACCAGACAAGGAGGAAGAAAACTAAAACGCAAGCCCAAAAGCTGGTGGGATAAAGAGGTTAAGGCAGCAATATCGAGACGCCAAGCGGCATCTAGAGAACACAGATGGGCAAAAAATAAGGGGGCCACACCAGCCGAAGTGACATCGAAATGGGAGGACTTTCAGGAACGAAAACGGGAGGCATCAGCATTAATACAGGCCAAAATTGGGAGGGCAGGGGTCCAGTGGATGATAGAGATAAACCAAAAGGATAGGAATGCGGCAAAAAGGTTCTGGGAACATATCAGTGCACAGGGAAAAAAGACCGATGGGTACCAGCAGACACTAATCACACAGGAAGGGACAAAAGTAGAGGGTGAAGAGGCCAGGGAATACATTAGACATACAATCGAAGCAGCATTTTCAGAGTTAGAACCAGATCAGGCCATAGGGAATAATAGCATCTACATAACACAAGAGGAGGATCATAGTGAAGGAGAGGAAATGACCATAGGGGAATGGGAGAAAGCAGAAGGAAGGGTTCCGGCTGGAACTGCGACAGGTCCAGACGGCATACCAATGAGACTGATAAAAGTTCTAGGCCAAACAAGCAAACTGAAACTAAGGCAGGTGATTGACCAGATACTAATGGGAGGGAGGTACCAAGTGACTGGAAATTGAGCAGGATGAGATTGTTATATAAGGGTAGGGGAGACAAAGACAGTATCAAATCATACCGGCCAATCACAGTAACTTCAGTACTATACAGACTAGCTATGCAAATCGTAAAAAGAAGAATGGAAGAATGGGCAGAGAAAAAGCAGATTCTGGGGGAGCTTCAAAACGGTTTCAGGATGGATAGACGACTAGATGATAACTTATTCATAATCACTCAGTGCATAGAGATAGCAATGACAAGCCAAAAGCCATTATGGGTAGCATTTTTGGACATCAAAGGGGCATATGACAATGTGAATCAGGAAAAACTGTGGGACCAACTGAAGGTGTATGGGCTAGGGGGAACCACGGTCAAGTTCCTAGAACGGGTTTATACGGAGAATAGGGTGGTTATAAAATGGGAAGCCGAAACTACAAGACCAGCAGCAATAAAAAGAGGACTTAGACAGGGTTGCCCATTGTCTCCCCTGCTCTTTATGATATACCTCAGTGAGATGGAAAAAAGATTAGAGCAGTCCAACTTAGGTTTTGACTTGAATTACATGGAAGAAGGACATAAAGTAAATCAAGTATTGCCAGGGTTAATGTATGCAGACGACATTGTACTCGTATCAGAAAGTCGTGAGACACTACAGGAACTGATTAGGATTTGCAGCAGGGAAGGAGACAGTTTAGGACTAAAATTCAGTAGGGACAAGTCGGGTGTAATAGTTTTCAACGATGAGAAGGGAGAACCCCTGGAGATACAGGACACAGTGATAGAACACGTAGAAAAATACAAATATCTGGGAGTCTGGCTCAACGAGGGAAGGAAATATCTAGAGGAACACGAGGAGAATATAATTAGAAAAGGGAAAAGAAATTCATCTATTATGAAACTCAAGGCACTATGGAACTATAACAGATATGAAGTGGTCAGAGGTATATGGAAAGGAGTGATGGTACCAGGACTGTCTTTTGGCAATGCAGTACTGTGCATGAAATCTGAGGTTCAATCAGGGTTAGAAATTCGACAGAGAAGCGTAGGCAGATTGGCGCTGGGAGCACATGGAAAAACACCAAATGAGGGAGTACAGGGGGACATGGGATGGTCGTCTTTTGAGAGCAGGGAGGCAATTAGTAAGTTGAAATTCGAACAAAGGTTGACCGAAATGGATGATACGCGGTGGGCACGGAAGGTATTCAAGTATTTATACATGAAAAGTTTAAACACAAGATGGACAAACCGAACCCGAAAGCTTACATCTAAATATCTACACACTGGTGATGGGGCTGAACAGACTACAGTGAAAAAGGGGGTGAAAGAGGCAGAGAGGAAAATGTGGGAGGGGAGAATGCAGGAGAAATCAGCTTTAACAGTGTACAGGTCACGAAAGCAGGACATAAGAAAGGAAAATCTTTTTGACAATTCACTGGGAAGTGCTTTGCTCTTCGAGGCAAGAACGGGAGTTTTGAGGACGAGGACGTATAGGGCTAAATTTCAGGAGACAGACACATTATGTGCCGCCTGCCATAATGATAGCGAGACAGTAGAGCACTTGGTTTTGAAGTGCACGGGGCTTCGTCCTGCCCTCCCTGAAGGGGTAACGGATTTGGCTGGGGCCCTGGGTTTCACTGGCGACGATGGAAGGACGGTAGAGAAAAGGATTACAGTGACAAAGAGACGATTAGAAGATTGGTGGAAATTATCTAGGGAAAATTGAATGTTGGACAACTAACTAGCACAGCTGGGAACAGGCGGGACAGAGGAAAATTGGGACTCCCTCCCGCGTGGCTCCGGCCCAAAGTCTCAACCCTGTCTCCCAGTGGGTCCGGTGCTGGGGTAACGCCGAAAAGGTTTGACCAGAGGAAAATTGGCGACTCCCTCGCCGGGGGAAGAGGCAGGGGGTGATGTTTTTAGTTTTTTTTGCCCGATCCCCCGAAGGTCATCCTGGTGATACCCCACACTGCCTGGTGATAGTTAGGGGGAGAAAAATTGGTCTTAAAAGGGTGGGAGAAATCACGTTTTTGTCTTTTTAGACTTAGGCTAGGTGGCGCAAGCTACCGCCCGGTACAAAGGGTATAGCCATTAACATCCATCCATCCATCAAACAATAAACTTGGGAATGAGGTTCTTCGCCGAGCAGCTCATTTATATAAGCAGATGTATCTTGCCGCAATTATTGTTTTGCTACTCGGGAGCTGGAAGTTGGAACTGTCAAGCGGCGTCTTTGCGTTGTGTCCCTCGCCAGTTTTTGTTTTCGCAGTGTCGCATTTGCTGGGGGCTTCACGCACCTAGTGATTCCGCGTTCTTCGCGTGCTCTCGCAGGCGCCACGGGGAAGACGGCTAGCGCTCGACCATTGGCACCATGAACCGCGGTTACCCCACACCTCCGCCACCGTCGCACGTTGGCACCCCGCCGCCACCGATGACGTCGGGTCCTATGCCCTCAGGTCCCATGCCTTCGGGACCTATGTCGTCGGCGCCCATGTCATCTGGCCCCATGTCTGGGCCTATGGCATCGGGACCTATGTCATCGGTGCCGATGGCTGCGGGGCCTATGAGTGGTGGCCCCATGTCAGCGGGACCAATGCCGTCGGGACCGATGTCCGGAGGTCCTATGCCATCAGGACCAATGTCTGGAGGGTCCATGTCCTCTGGACCTATGTCGGCGGGACCCATGCCTTCAGGGCCGATGGGGTCGGGAGGGGGGCAGGGCCGCCTATGCCCCCTCACCCGCAAAGCCCTGGAGCACCCAGTGTCATGAGGCCTCCGCCCGACCGCTCTTCGATGCCTCCACATGCCGTGCCTCCGGCGTCCAGGCCTTATCCAGGACAGGGCTACCAGGTATGCACTGAAAGCAGTCTCTGGATCTCACGCATATAAGCAACCGTGGCTGTGAGGGGCACTGTGACAAAAAATAATGTTGTGAGACTTTGACAGCCTAGGGACATTGACCACGCACCAAAGCTTCAATGCCTGGAACGCGTCTTCGACTGGTGTGTTTTGGACAACTGTAATATTCCGAGTCGTCGCCCAACCCCCTGCCGCCTGAAATTCATAAAAAAAAGTGGGGTGGGCCATGTCTCGGTAGGTAAGCACAAAAAGTTTAGAAAAAGCTAAAAACGTCCCCCTTTTTTATGTATCTAGTGTGCCTGCACATGAGATACATTAAACTCAAAACTCAAATTAGTTTCATTGTTTTATGCAAGAAATGCTCATTAAAGAATGTTTTATTATTGCAAAGTCCGCTGCTTGCATTTGCGTGATGAACACCATTGATTGGCATACAGCACGAACGTTTGTTCCGTGAAAGCATGTTTCTAACACTGCTGTGTTTTCTTCGTTAGCAAAAGAAAGTTGACGAGAAAATAGAAAAATTAACCAGGCGCAACAATCGAGCGAGCGAGTGGACAAAAGAAAGGACGAAGAGCAATGCTGGGGAAGCGGGAAAGCCGGCGATCGCGTTGGCAAATACAGGGAGTTTCTGAGAAACGACAACCGTGTTTTTCGGCCCGGGTAAATAAACTATGCATCGCAGAAAGCTCAAACTTGGTGAGAATGTGATGCTGGCGGTTGGGATAGAATGCAAAATTTTAAGAATACGACGTTCTGTTGATCAGGAGATAATTGAGAAAAACGAATTTTCTCTATGAGCAGACGTCCACCTAAGCCTAATATTGTTAAAACAAGAAATGACACTGTGGGAGCATGTAGCATCTATTTCAGTGAAAAAAAAAAAACTTATCAGCAGGAAAACGGATATTTTCTTTTTTGCTGACGAGGTCAATTATCTTTTGATCTAGGTGATGTCATGTTCTTAAACTTTAGCATTCTATCCCAACCACTAGTGTCACATTCTCATGATTTTTGAGCTTAGTTTATTTATCCGAGCCGAAAAACACGGTTTTCGTTTCTCGGAAACTCTCTGCTTTGGCGTCAGGCCAAGTCATGCACCTTGTTTAAATTGCAAGGAGCAGGCTCTTGTGCAACTCTCTTGTTTGGTGCTGTTAGGTGTCGACGCCCAGCCTTGTCTCTCGGGTAGCATGGCCATCTCGCTGGCGTCCAACCTTTCTCACGAACGACATCCGAGCCAATCAGTCGGGGAAACGTATCGGAAAAACTTAACAAGTTTATTCCATAGCAAAATATCTGATCGAAGACGACCATCCCTTGATATGGTCAGGGTTTTTGTGGACACCTGAGGGAGAGAAGGAGTTTGTGGGCGGTGCTTTCCCTGAACCGACCGACAGCAGTCGGACGAGCGAAACTCTCGCTCAAGGGGAGCCTAAAGGGACCATGAAACGATTCTGAAATCGAATTTCATCCACCGATCGTCGTAAAAGGTGTGAAAAGAAACACACAAAATAGGGAGCCAAAAAAAAATTCTTCGCTATAGAACTTTTAAAAGAAAACTGGACTCTTTTGCGCCTTCTTTCCTTCGAAAGCTCTCTGCCTTTTCACTACGATGCATCCGCGGAATCGCAGCGCGTCAGCCGAAAACGTCGCCTATTGGGTAAGAGCCTACCTCACCAGCACCGCGATCGTAAACCAATAAATAGCCGGCGAATGTTTCCTAAAAGTTTTGTTAAATAATATTCAGATCCACATTTTGTAGCATAATTAGGGGTGACGAAAATTGTCAAATTTGATAATGCTGAGAGCCAAGCGCCATCTATCGTGTGGTAAACGAAGCAAGAAAAAGACCCTACTGCGCCTGCGCAAAGGGCCGACGCGTCGTTTGTCGCGACCATGGTCTAGTCGCGGCGACCAACGAACGTTTATTTTTCTACGTGTTCTTCTCGCGCGTCCCGACTTCAAGCAGCAAGAAAAAAGTACTTGAAACAGACCACGACGAACAAGAACGCTGGATCCACAAACACCCGAGAGAAGCTACAACGGCTACGAATCCACCGAGCTCGGCAGATACTGATAGGCCTAGCAGGCACTCCGACGTGCTCCGACTCAGTGCGGCGTTGCTTCAACGGTCCTTGGCCAAGACCGTCTGCCCACGACCGGTTGGCGTGCTGAATGGAATATGCCCGCGCGGCCTTGTGGACCCTTCCCGTATTATAGTTTGATCGCTGACCTCAATTTTAGATTAAGAGGTGAGGTCGATCTCTTCCCCTTGTTTTCCGAGGCAGTGCTGACGAACACTGTCGTCGAAAAGGGACCCGTCGATTCTATCTTCTTGTTTTGTGTGATATAGAGCTCAAATAAACGCCGTATGGATTACCTTCGTAACACAGTATGTACACTTCGTTATTAGTATGCCATTTTTATTCTGACACGACTGCACGTCACTGTCGAGCTATAAAAGTTCATGGGAGCTACATGCAATGCCGGTCCAACCTTCCTTTGCCGAGTGTCACGTCAGTATCGAGTTGCAATCGTAAAAGATCGGTCCCGAAGCGCATACCAACAGCGCGAATACAGCACTTCCATCAAACGCATGCGTCCGCTCCGAGTGTGAACAGGTATTTACGTGGCTCTTGCTGACACTGTCGTAGTTCAAACGTATCTTTTATTAACGTCGGCTTGCTCCTGCATCTCCTAGGCCGCGAAAAACGCTGCGGCAATTTGTTTCCATCTACGTCGCTTTGCAAACGACTGACACGGGCCGCCTCTTACCAACAATGACAGTTGGGTTGACTTCTGGAGTCTTCACCGGAAGACTCGCCGCACTTCCCAACAGGCATACCGGCGTATGGGACTAGTCCCATGCTGTCGCTGTAGCGCAACATATCTCATTGAATTTCGCTCAGCTGCGATGTGTCCATGGCTATCGTGGCCGTGATCGTGGCGATGAGGGGCGCCGATTCAGAAAATACGTCGGTGCCATCAGCGCAGTAAAACCTACCGGCGCACCCCCAACTCGCCGCCGCTGACGCTCCCATTCTACAGCCGAGAGAACTTCCGGTTCCAGAAACAGGGTACGTCACGACCGTCAAAATTAAGCCGCAACTTGTTTTGCGGTCAGTTGGAGAGAAAGAAAAAGTCGATATTTCATTAATTTTTTGTGTAGAAGTTAATAAACTGAGACGAAAACGGATGCCTGTTCGGCATTCAGTGAACGTTGAAGGTTTAATGTAAAAGTTATCTGGCAAAAGTAAAAAGGTCATTTCATGGTCCCTTTAATGTTTGGGGATGGCAAGACGACAATTATCCCCCACACTCCCAATTCTATAATGGGGTGGCGAACAGTTCCAAGGTCTGCAAATTGGCCGCTGAACAATCCGCGGATTGTTTCCCAGCAGACAGCCGGTGCCGTTTAATTCCCCTCCCGCCACCGTGACAGATAAGCACCCGGAAGGCCAGAAACACACATTGTCCCACTCCGCCCTTTCTGCACCTGCCGCGGAAAGGCGCAGAAAGAGGCGCCTTTCTGTGGCAGGCGCAGAAAGGTGACAGTAATGACTTAGCGAAAGTCATTACTGTAAAATACCGGACAAGCACCCACTCTAAATTTGGGGATAATCCCGGAAAAATGGGGGATGGGCGCTTGTCTGGTCATCAATTTTACTTATAAATGTACTGTGCATATTTTCTCAGATCTTAAAAATTTGGGAATGGGCGCTTATTGTGGAGTGGGTGAACGCGCGGCATTTTACGGTATTTAGGCGATTCACGAATTCTGATAGGTTAGAGGAATCGACAATTTCTTCTGGCAAGTTGTTCCACTCAAAAACAGCTCTTGGAAAATATGCATACTTAAAAGCATCAATTCTGCAACTATATTCAGCAAAAGACCCGCTGTTTCGATACCTGGATGGGTACAGAGAAATTCCGAGCGATGTGAGATACATAGAGTTGTCCAAATTAATATTTTCAGCACCTAATATGAACATAAATTTCAACCTGTCTATCTTGCATCTATGTTGCGATGAACGTAAACCGGCCTGCTCATAAAGGGTTGATACAGAGTCTAGGCGTTTGTATTTATTAAAAATAAACTGTCTCACTGCTGCATTACCTGTAGCAGGACAGACGTGTCCACTGCTGTGCTACTGCCAGCATCGTGGCAGGCAACAGCATGACACCTCCACGATGCCAGCAAAAATCGACGGACCACTTTTGAGGATACACACCAGTCAGAGGCATCCACCATAACTGTCGGTGTGCAGTGCTGCTGCGTGCATCCTTTTCTGCTAGTATAATGAATTGCCGTTTGCTCGCAGGGCGTTCGACCTTCGGGGCTATGGCGGTGGGGCAGTGGGTGGGGCCTCTCCGGTTCAGGCTCCTCCTCCGGGGTCCCTGCACTCCCGCATGGGCATGCCCCCTCCTGGGTCCCCCTACGGACCGCGCCTCCAAGGACCTCCCACCGGACCCATGGAGGGACGCAAACGACCCTCCCCGGGCGATGCCAGGCCCTCCAGCAAGGGGTGAGGGCATCGCCGCTCCCCCACCGTGCACGGTGGATTAACGGGACAGACAGTCGGGACGGGGTACAGTAGTTTGCAGGACACGGGTGCGCCGGTTGAAATGTGACACTGCGCCTTCTGACGGCCGCTCTCAAGCACCAGGCTTCACGCATGCGCGTCCTTTCATGCTCGCGGTCACGTCTTTTTACTCTCTTCCGTTTGACGCGCACGAGATAAACGGGACCGGTGCAAGATGCCGCTGTGTCAGCCGTTGTGCTGTACTTCTTCCTCAACCACAGGTGACCGAGCTCGCGTGCTCCTTATGTCGTTTTGCGGCACTTTGCACCAGTCCTCGTTATTTCGTGCGCATCGGACGGAAGCGAACAAGAAAGGCACGACTGCGAGCACGAAAGGAAGAGCGTTCTCAAACAGGAACCTTGAGAGTGGCTGAGCGCGTCGGAAGGCGCAGTGCACAGATCAACAAGACTAAACCACTCTAAAGTAATACGCTCATATTTTGCCAGAATTCAACTATTCAAAAAAATTGACCGCATCTCCACGTGGTGAATTATGTTGATTAGGGCGAAGCTCTGGTGGTGCTTGTCTGCGTAGACGCTGAGCCGCAGCATGCCGAGCCTTTCGTTCGTTTTCATCCATGTCAGAAAGAGAATGTGTGGTATGGAACGTGGTTATATACGCATTTGAGCATTTGACCGCAGCGCCCTCTCGTCTATAAACGTTAAGCAAATGCATGCAAAGTTTAACGCGATTATATACGCATTTGACCGCAGCGTCCTCTCCTGTATAGACGTTGAGCGGATACATGCAACGTTTCATCCATGACATTCCCAGCTCTTGAGTTACTACCACATCTCAGAGCCCCTACTCGTCCCGCAGTAGTGGCCAAGTGGTTAAGGCGATGGACTAGAAATCCATTGGGGTCTCCCCGCACAGGTTTGAATCCTGTTGACTGTGCAAACATCTTTTTTTCATCATTTTTTTTTTTTGCCCTACATGAGCATGTGAGCTCATGAGCAGGAGCACAGAGCACCGGATGGACGGACGGACATGGCTAGCCCCTAAGGAGCTCGCCCCTAAAATCCTTTTTTCCAAACCATTGAGCAGTGGAACTCCTGGCCATCATTGCCTATTGAAAGCACAAATCTTGAATCATTTGAGCATCTGCTAGTGTCACAGTTGTTGTAACTCTCTCTTTGTTGGGCAGCTATGATGCCTGCAGTATCTGTAAATAAATAAATAAATAAATTTCGTCTGGCACTTTTGTGTCCCGCAAACTTTTACTGCCGACTGTACATTTCTTTAGGGCTGGGGGCAAGCGTACAGAGATGCATGAAACACTCGCTTATACAATCTTTGTTGCCTCAAAGCTTCTCAAGTTGTAATGGCAAAAAATGTGGAAAAGGGGGCTTTGCAATCCTTGCAATTGTCAGATGGGCAGGAAGCCACTCGTACGTTCAGGCTATGTTCACTGAGAAGGTGAGAACGGTGTCTCTTTGGAACGCCTCCAGCACAGCCTCGTTACCTTTGGCCATGCTGTGGCTGCGCCTGCACGCTCGAGGCTCGTAGAACGTCCAATAGTAGGTAAGAAGCGGGACAACTGAAGCTACTCCCTTTTCACCCTGTCTGTGACCATAGCTGCTTCACGTATAGTGGGACACTATGAATAGTCCTTCTGATGCTCGTTCATCTTGGGGTGCAGGATGGGAGGAGCGGGTGGCGTCCCCCCACGCCTTCCTCCCAGGCCCAGGTGGGGGGTGGAGCTTCCTCGGTGGGCGGGGCCTCGTCCATAGGCCCCTCCCCGGAGCCCCATCAGGGGCGGCGCCCAAGAAGAAGAAGAAGCTGGCGGACAAGATCCTGCCCCAGCGGGTGCGCGACCTGGTGCCCGAGTCGCAGGCGTACATGGACCTGCTGGCCTTTGAGCGCAAGCTGGACTTCACCATCATGCGCAAGCGGCTGGACATCCAGGAGGCCCTCAAGAGGCCCATGAAGGTGCCTCTCTTTACCCAAGCTGTCTTCATTACAAGGGGTGATCCGGTTCTCGGGGTCGTGCTAGGGGCGAGACGCACAAATACTGAACTTGTTTCCACAGTGGTAACAAATGATGCTTGCAGCAAACCAGAAGTGAATTGGATGTTGAGCATGTAGATGGCAGAGAGAGCGGCCTGCTTTTAAGATGCGACAGCGCTCGTTCACTTTGTATGGATAAGAAATTTTGGCTCTTGCTGTATAACTAGCTGGAAACCTGGATTCTTCATTGTGCATCATGCTGTAGCAATTAAAACGAGCATACTCTGAGACCGTGCTCATCCATATCAATGAGTAGTGTCCCCTTTTCAGTTAGGGTTGCCACCTTTCCTCGAAGAAAAAACCAGCCAGGCATGGGAAGGGCGGGGAATGTGGGATTGAATTGGGATAAAGAAACGCAACAGTCTTTAATATATAAATTCAATTTATTTTGACACGAGCTTCCCAAAGTGAAATCAATTAACATAGATATAATAATACAATAGGACCTGTAAGTACATGAAAACACAACACTGTACTCAATAACATGCATAGATATATACCATTTACTCGAAAGTAAAGTGCCAAAATCAAATTCTGCACCTCTATGCATCCTGTGCAGCAGGGATGAGTAAGCGCTCAAGGACTCGGCAATCCGTTTCTATTGTGCACTGCTCCTGTCACTTTTGGACACACGCAGGCTACAATTTCGCTACAGATGTCAGGCTTTCCCGGAGTCAGCCAGCTCATGTTTCAGCATATTCCCCCCAAAAAAGTGCCAGATAACGAGAAATAAGTCGACGGAACCTGAAAGCAATGAAGCAAATACATTTTTTTTAAACATCATGTGGACGTATGTGACTTAAAAGAAAACAAGTGGAAAAGTGGGGAAGATTCATGGACGGGCGATAGCACCACACGTGACTGTCAGGATGCTGACAATTGTTAAAAGTCGTAAAACTGTCCCCTCCCCCCCCACCCCCACAGTTATCGGGAGGACAGGGCAGTCCTGTGTAGTAGACGCGTGTTTCCCGCATAATGTGCAGGCACCGGCTTTCTGCTTTCTCTCATTTCCCTTTCATTTGGCTAACTGCTGTTGCAGCCGCTTAGAGATCTTGAAGGATGCAGTCGTTTTAGGGGCGAAGCTCCTTAGGGGCTAGCCATGTCCGTAGGTGTCCGTAGCTTTGGCATCCGGTGCTCCTGCTCCTGCTCGTGAGCACGTGCTCACGTGCTCGTGTAAAGCAAAAAAAAAATAAAAAAAGACAAAAGAAAAAAAAAAATCTGCTTGCGCAGTTGGCTGGATTTGAACCTGTGCGGAGAGACCCCAATGGATTTCTAATCCATCGCCTTAACCACTTGGCCACGACTGCAGGACAAGTAGGGGGCTCTGAGATGTGGTAGTAACTCAAGAGCTGGGAATGTCATGGATGAAACGTTGCATGTAGCCGCTCAACGTCTATACAGGAGAGGGCGCTGCGGTCAAATGCGGATATAATCGCGTTAAACTTTGCATGCATCGGCTGAACGTTTATAGACGAGAAGGCGCTGCGGTCAAATGCTCAAATGCGTATATAACCACGTTCCATACCACACATTCTCTTTCTGACATGGATGAAAACGAATGAAAGGCTCCGCATGCTGCGGCTCAGCGTCTACGCAGACAAGCACCACCAGAGCTTCGCCCCAATCAACATCATTCACCATGTGGAGATGCGGTCAATTTTTCATGCAAGCTCTCTCGCGTGCCCTTTCAACTTGGGAGTCCTCAACAAATTTTCGTGTACAAACAAAAAAAAATTTGGGAAAACAAAAGTTGGTTGACGAGCGCTTTTTGTGTTGATGGTTTAGAATATATTTATATCTACCCCCGCCCTAAAAAAAGAAAAAAAAATGGACTTGGATAGTTGAATAAACCGGCAAATAATGGCCAGTGTTCGATACAAACCGGCAACCGGCCTGCTATTAAAAAACAACGGCCGTGCCACTCGAAAACCAGGCAGTTGGCTACACTACAGGACAACTCCGCTCAATTCCGAAAATTTCCGAATAATGAGTGATTTTACATTAAAAAGCAGTAATAAAAGACACTACATCATACGCTTCGCGAAAGGTGGGATGTATAGTGTTAAATCATACTTTTAACACAAGCTGAAATCGAAACCGAAACTCCGGCTCTGTCTGTCAACATTGGCCCCGGGCCGCCAAAAACATGGTTATTACGTGGTGCGAGATGTCACGTGATTCTCTACGCAACGACGGGAGGGATTGGGGCGAGCCGGTGGGCCACCATTGGGGCGGGCGTGTGCCAGGTGCAAGTGTCGTCTGCACCGCACTCTTCACGTGTTGGTGTCTACGACATTGGTCGACGTCTGCACAACTGCGGCATCAGTCTGCGCATGTAGTGTGAACGAAACTCGGAGAAACAACTATTGCAAACGGTGATACAATGACGGCGGTTGTGGCGCAAGAGACGGCAGTATTGGCGGTTGGCTGACAGTGAGATTGAACCAGGCCGGCGAGGTCGGAGATTGGACCAGACCGACGAGGCGCGTGACGTAGAGATATCTCGTTTCCTCCTCTCTTCGCTTCGCTCCCTCAAGGCGGCAAGGCAAAGAAGACGCGAGGCCGTTCCCTCTCCTCGGAGAAACATGACGTAAACATTTCTGTCAAATGCGCCTCCTTTTTTTAAAAAAAAATACGGTCATCCGTGATATTGCTGTATGAGTGATGTTTTGGTGTTTGTAGCATCCCGTTGTATGCTTTTGCCGCGTGTTTTGTGGAATCCAGATTTCGGTTCAGCACCCCTTAAGCAAAAAGAAAACAAAAAGTATGATTGTGTGATGTTACAGGCTACTGTGAATCCATGCAAAGCACCGTTCCCAAAGCCTGCATTGCCTTTGTTTGTTGCAGCAAAACGGAAGCTGCGCATCTTCATCTCGAACACCTTCTACCCGGGCAAGCCTGAGGGGGAGACGGGCGAGGAGGCCACGGTGCCATCTTGGGAGCTCAGGGTCGAGGGACGCCTGCTGGACGATGTGAGTGGTGGTGGTCTGTGTGGCCAGCCCTGACGTCGGTCTCCCCTCTGCAGCCGAATGCGCCCAAGGCGGACCAGAGCAAGGTGAAGCGCAAGTTCTCCTCCTTCTTCAAGAGCCTGGTCATTGAGCTGGACAAGGACCTGTACGGGCCAGACAACCACCTGGTCGAGGTGACTGGCCCCCTCTCTCTCTCTAAATTCCAGCTTCAGGGTGATGGGAGGACAAAGCCTGCTTTGCTGGTCATTCCTGGTTAACAGTACTGGGGCTAGTTGGTTGTTTTCCTACTTTTAACTTCGTTGTGACGCTTTTGTGGGCCTCTACTGCAAAATGCTCGTCCTATATTTTCTACATGATTATTACTACCTTCATTACTCGGACCCAACTGCGCCAACAGAGACGTTGTCCTTCACAGTGGCACCGGACGCCGACCACGACGGAGACTGACGGCTTCCAGGTGAAGCGGCCTGGCGACAAGAATGTGCGCTGTACCATCCTGCTACTCCTCGACTACCAGGCGAGTCGTCCGTCTGCCTACCCTCACCTTGCCGCAGTTGTCCATCCCGACTCTCAGTCTCTGCGGCACTTCAGTTTTGAGGAAACTACGAGACTTTTTTTTTCCCACTTCGCATACCTTTTGTCTTAAAATTTGTGAGGCTTGTGCCCCTTTTGCTTCTCAAACACGCATATTTTCGAGATTGGATGGTCCAACCCTCGACGGAACAAACAAGATAGGGGCCATATCTCGGTAGTGAATAATCTGCGCAGTTGGGCGTGCCGGATGTAGCAATGCGGGCAGGGCCGGTTTTACATCGTCAAGCGCCCTAAGCAAACCCCGGCCGTGGCGGCGCCCCCCCCCCCCTCCTTGTCTTTTTATATGCCCCTATCTAGTAGGTACGCCATCACGTTGTTCATAAGCATGTGAGTAGTGGTCCAACACAAGAATATTGTCAGATGAGAACCGCATTCTGAAAACGAACGGCGATCGAGCATATAGTGTTGGGTGCCATATTCAAATAAATTAAAAAGCTAAAAAAAAAAAACAGAAAAAAAAAAACGACGGGGGCGCGGCGGCGCTTTCTTTTTGAGGGCGCCCTGGGCGAGCGCCCAGGTCGCCCACCCCTAGGGCTGGCCCTGAACGCGGGGAAGAGTAAATGGTGCTGCAGCCGCCGGGTAGTTCTAGAAAGGACACCAAAGAACATGTGGCGTGCCGACAAGATAATCGCGCACCCGACCACGTGGATTGTTTGTCACCGACAGGTGGTGTTGTTTCCTACTTGGGTGCTGTCTCGTTTGACGGCCTTAGCCGTCCACTTGTGAGGAAGAAAGTAGCCAACGATCTCCTCCCCCAACAGCCGCTCCAGTTCAAGCTGGACCCGCGTCTGGCACGTCTTCTGGGGATCCACACGCAGACGCGACCGGTGATCATTGCAGCCCTCTGGCAGTACATCAAGACGCACAAGCTGCAGGACCCTCACGAGCGGGAGTACATCAACTGCGACAAGTACCTCGAACAGGTCAGGGGGACTCTCTTCCTTGGCATAGGCCCTTTTGTTGCACATTGTTAACCTTGTTTCTGCAGTGTTCCTTCTTTTGACGTCTCCTTTGCATGAGAGTATGTGTGAATGACAAACCCATTTGCTCTTGCAGTAAGGAGGCTGTAGCAATTTGGGAACCAGGGAGGGTTTGGGGGGGGTTGGGTTCTGCAGAGAGTCTGATGTCACGGGCAAAGCGTTGCCCTCATCTATTGTGCTGGACTAATAATTGTCATGTCACCAAAAGCTAAACATTTCTTCCTAAAAAAAGAAGCTAATTTATATTGTGTTTTTTTGTTTTTTTTATTAAAAAAAAGGTTTCCTTTCATTTTTTTTTTTGCCTTTGGGAAACTACATTTGTCTTGACTACGTAGTGCAAAAAAGGTTGATACCGAGTATACCGGGCTTATCCTGGGATCGCCGGTGACATCGCTGAGGATCTTGTCCGCTGTTGGCGCCTTGTTGCGAATAAAGTACCGATGTACTTTCCGTCGAAGAGCAGGAAGGGTGAAACTATCGTATTGCTGCACTCTTGTCTTTCCTGTGTTTGTTTCACGTGGGCGTACAAGTTGCAGACCACTTGATTTCGTTTGTTTTGACAATTTTTGGTTCTCAAACTTTGCAAAAAATCCTATGGGGCGAATAAAGAGGCGAGCTCCTGGAAGGAAAGGAAGGTGCAGTCGACGAGGACGCCATGTTTTTATCTGCAGAAAATCTAGAAAACCTGCAATGCCAGTTGCAAATGTAAACAAAGAAGACCCAAAGGCTAAAAGAGGAATGCTCTCAATATTATAGTAGCATATTCAACCCAAAGCTAAAAAAGAGCAATTTTATATTTTTGAGTTGCTTAGGTTACACTCAGCAAATTATTTTCATTGAACTATATGCAGCTGCGCAGTGAAACGACGTGCTTCATCTCTGTAGCCTTTGCTTCATTGCCACAGAGAGTTGATCCGGAGTATAGGGAGATTTTTTCATGCTTTTCACCCGAATATTTAATGGGATATGCACGCTGGTCTCATGATTGTCCCCTGCCTAGTTTCGTATCTGCCGTTGCAAATTTAATTCTGGACAAAGAAACGGGAGACGTTTCAGTCACCCAGATACTTGGTACGTCAAGGTGTGCTTTTAGGGCAGACCTTTATTTCACGAGACTGTTTTCAGGCTTGGATTGCCCTCATTGAAGAATGTGGGCACCTGGGGTTGGCAGAGAGTTGGGGCTTGCGATACATGCGGCTGTGCCTCACCCGTCCTTGTGTTTGTCGGCAGATCTTCCAGTGCGCACGAATGAAGTTTGCTGAAATCCCTCAGCGCTTACACCAGCTTCTCCACCCACCGGACCCCATTGTCATCAACCACGTCATCAGGTGACGTACCACTCCTCTTGTGCGGTAGGCGGTACAACTTGAGGTTTACGAGAAGAGCGGGTCAGGGTCGCCATTCTGGGTTGGAACTGAAGCCAGTGATGGAAGTGCTGCGCGATTTGCGCCAAAGCGACATTTTTGCTAAGAATCGTGCCACATTTGTGCCTATAAAAGCTGAAACGAAGCAAAAAATAAAAATATTTTATTATTGGCCTATTTTATTATTTAGAAGAGTAAAGGGAAACGAAAAAGGTGCAAATATGTGTTTCACCGCGTCTCTATAGACTGCATAGCTCGTTTCATCTTAGGTCAGAGCACAGTCGAAGGCTAAAATGCATACAGTCACAAATACATATACTAATAGCAGGCTAGGGGCATTTGCTGTGCTTGATTTGTTTAGTCGATGGAAGAGAATGTACAGGTAGATAATGAATGCCGGATGTCACGCTTTTTAGCTCTTTGATTGGTCCCGATATAGTACTTGCCTGCCCTTGACTTAAAGCCCCTGAAAAGAAAAAAATGTTTTTTTAAACAATCTAGTGTGAGACACGCATGTCAAAAAATTATTCTTTTGCAGAAAAAAAAAAGAAAAATTTAGAGCGACATTGACGGTGAGAGATTTATTTGAAATTCTGCGTGCAAAGTCCATGAGGTCGCGGGTCATTCCGGAATGACCATCTCGGTCGTTCGCTCTTTCCACCCCAACGTGAAAGCGAAGCCGCTCTACCTCTCCTCTATGCGCCTGAAATGACGAGAGAGAAAACAAGTGGAAAGGAGGTGACTACCGACTAAATCACGTCTCGCGCCGTCAATATAGCTCTAAAAATTTTTTTTTTAAATTTGTGTGTTCCAAATCAGATTGTTTAAAAAAAAACATTTTTTCTTCTTTTTAGGGGCCCTTTAAAGGGTAACTGCAAACAAAAAACAGTGTTTTTTTAAATAGTCTAATTGGGACAAGCATGTCACAAAACAAATCTTCTGCGAAAAAACAATTTGTTTTAGCAATATTTACGCCACAGGATGTAATTTAGTGGGAGTCACAACCTCATTGCATTTGAAACTCCCGCTCTTTCGACGCGTGCGGAGTGGCTTGTATACGTTACTCCGTGACGTATAGGAACCACTCCGTGACGTATAATACCAACTTTGTGGCGCGCGATTTAAAACGGACGAAATAGCCGCAAACTAAAATCAGTCTCGCGCAATAAATATTGCTGTAAAAAAAAAAAAAAATGTTTCGCGGAAAGATTGTTTTGTGACATGCTTGTCCCAATTAGGCTGTTTAAAAATACACTTTTTTTCTTTGCAGTTACCCTTTAAGATGAAACGAAGCATACAAATTGCTCATCAACTGCGCTGGCCCCGTCGTCGTATGAATTTTCAGACGATGTTGGCAATGTCAGGAGCTAAAAGTTGCTAGAGCATTTTGCAAAACATTGGGGTGGCAGTTTGTGATGTAAGACAAAACCAGGGTTTCAGTTTCAGTTTTTTTTATTTTATTTTTCAGCAAGCAGATACAAATCATTGAAAGGACAGATGGACCCATATCCAATTGGCTAGTGTGGGTTCATTAAAAAAAACTATTATCTAAGATGCAGAGTGTTTAATGTGTGAATTAAAAGACAAACTGAAAAGCAACTTAACAGAATAGAGAAAGAATTTATTTCAAAATATATTAATTAAGTAAACAAAAGCAGTGGCTATGAAATGAAGCTGGTTTAGCGAGAAAGGAGAAGACATTGCTTCACTAAAGTTATGCGAGTTTCGAAGATCAACTGACAATGAATTCTAGATTTTTGCACCAGTGAATGGGATTAGTCTTTCCCCCGATCGTATCACTTGATTATCATGTCTGCCACATGCCTCAATGCCTTGGCTACAGTGTACAGATTGCGACACGTTTAGCGAACAAGTGGTCGCCGTTTTTCCGTTTCCTCCTTGACACCAAGGGATGTCATCCAAGTTGTTATTGCTACGGAAAGACCTCACTTAGCTCTGTAATGTGGAGTGCTATAACTTCGTGCTCAGCTAATACTATTTAGAAGCAACCGATGCTACAATGCGCCGAGCATCGTGTCCGCTGCTAACAGTGTCTCGATGTGCACTTGCGCGCGTGCTCAGCAACGGACGCTGGAAGCCTCGCAGCTCAGCGCATGCAGCATCGGGCTTCGCCGCTCTGTATCGGAGTGCTAGGAGCAACGGCTGACACAAGTTAGCGCTAGTGGTTCGGAAATTAGGCTCGCTGCTATTACAGGTCTACCTTCTTTGGTCTTGACTATAGGTTGACCTCTAGTACTAAAAGGCTGTGTCGAGAAAGGACAAAAAACGCGGGTCTATATTTGAATATATGCGGTAGTCAAAGTAGTTCCCGCGTAGCAGTCAACTGAAAGGGCAACAGACTTTGACTCAACTTTAGATAAAATGTCTCTGAAGAGTATTGTCTCTTTCAAGGCACAAGTGTAGGCTTTTATAATATTTGTGCGTGCTTGCTTTTGCAGTTCATAATATTAGTGTATTGAGTTTGGTGGTCATAAAACTTGGGGGGACGTATTTTTATTCTTATACGTTTTAGCGGGTATGCTGATTTTTGCCAACACTTTTGGGGAATTGTATTTACTAGCTAAATTAACTACAAAGTGTAAAAGGGAGAGGAGAGAGGACTTAACCTCAACTAAAATGTTGCACTATGCTTCATTTTTCAAAAAATTTTAATACCCATTGTAAACGGAACTCACTCTGACCTGAGCCTTATTTGCATCCTGTCATTTCTTGCTACAAAAGATAATAAGTAATATGCATCAGCATTGAAGAGGAAGCCTCAATCATTATCAGATATGAACTCATTTAGCGATGCAATCACATTTTTATTTTCAAGTGACGTGCTCACAGATGTTGCCGTCTGCTCCAAAAGTGTCGGTGGCCGCTCCAAACCAATAATTTGCCTGCTACAAAAGGTTCATTGCCGCTTCTATCTCTGTGAAGCTTTCACCTCGAAACTTCCACTATTCTGTCAGACTTTGCCCACGCTACGAATGCTTACAAACAGTGTGTGTGGCTTTACACCCCCCCTGCCCGGGGCCCATATTGAGGCCCTAAGGGAGGATTAAATGAGTAAATGAATGGCGTCTGTTTCCCGGCAGTGTGGAAGGCCCCGACACCAAGAAGACTGCGTGCTACGACATTGACGTCGAAGTGGTGAGAAAGCTCAGCCTTTTCTGTCTGGTCATTTCGTCATTTAGGTAGTATATCCTTCAAGTTGGCAGTGTTATGTTGCTTAGGGAGATGTCACAGTTTTGCTGGGCCCTTGGAAACTGTTTTGTGAGCCAGTATTAATAAAGAAGAAAAATGTAAGGAATTATTTTAGTCACAGCAATTGGTGGTCCTGCTGAGGTTCGGGCTTTGGCACTGCAACTTGCAGCTAATGCCCACCAAACGTGCCTGGAGTCGTAGGACTCCCGAGAATGTAGTGAGACAGTGTGTTGCTTTGGGAGGTGAATAGTGCGTCCTCGATTGCAGGATGACCCCCTCAAGTCCCAGATGAACAACTTCATCCTGTCCACTGCCAACCAGCAGGAGATACAGGTCCTGGACAACAAGGTGGGTCTTCCACTGGCAGGGACGACTGTTTTCCCATCGTTTACTCAGTTGGCAGAAGTTTACTCAAGTGTGCTGTTAGGGTCAGAGGTGGACACGCAAGTGAGCGGCTAGTGTCTTTGTGATCCTTGAGTCATTCCAAATTGCAGCAAATATTTTGTTGTGTTTTGTTTATTCTTCTTTTACCTTGCTTAAATGTCTATGTGCAAAAGAAGCAACTCTAAAAAAAAAAAAAAGACGTGTCTCAGCGTTTTTATTTTTCTTGGCATTTGGACAAAGCAATTTTGATAGTCTGGTGCCAGTTTATCTCGATACTACGAAGAATTTGCTTACTTCAGGATGTAGATGTCAAGTCTGACTCGGAGGTCACAGAAGCTATGCGACAGTCTGGGACGAACGTTAACATTAAAGCCATAGCTCTCTTTCCGAGTTTCGAATATGGTGCTTATTAATGGTACCAAACTGTCATCTCGTGTATGAACATACCTTTTAGCCAAGCTGCAGCTTTTATTTTTGTTTCTCGCAGCATCTACTGGAGTAGTGTCCCAATTTTTAAAGTTACCTGTCTAGGGCTCTTCTTTAGTATCTCATCTAACAGCAAGTTTTAATTCACTGCCTCTGATTCAACATCGTTGCTCACTTTTGGCCATAGCTACTATATGTATGGCTTTCTGCACAAGTGGTATAGCATAGGAGCTTGAGAGGATGAGATTTATTTGCCCTTCTAAACATAAACCCTACTGTCTCTAACTTGTTGGAACCTCAGCATTTTTTTGTGCCTTCAAACATCAGAGATACCCTACATGACTTGCGATGTTATGCATAGGTTCATGGTTCTCTGCCTTTAGTAATTTTGTCAAAAATTGCTGCCATAAATTGGCAGTTTTGTTTTTACCAAGATGCAGTCAGCACTCACTGGTATCTGTTCTGCACGGGTGCAACCCATGTACATCAGACGGGAGAACACGGTGCTTGTATTTTTTCATCGTTTGATTGAAGTGATATTGTTTTGCCATTTCTTGGCGTGTTCCAGCATAAATACTGAGAGCAGGCATTTATGTAAGAGTGTTCTGCGAGAGAGGGAGAGGGCCAGTCTAATAGGTTCCTTTCGTTTTGTCAAAAGTGTGACGAGCTCCCGCCTTCACGATGGCGGTACCGGTATGGGCTGCTGCAAGCTCCGGAGGTAGGAACCTCAAGGCGTGGGGTCAAAGCCAGGGCCTTCTAGCCAATCCAATCCAAGCATAAGTCAAAGTATTTCTTCACACTCTCAGAAAGTAGAGGCCGGTGCGGTTGGCACGTGGCGTAGAATATTCGGTACTGGGAAAACAAACGTTGTACTGGCGTTAGTGGTTGGAAATACTGTTAGACGTCCTTGTAGCTGTTTAAATAGATGCCTCGCAATCTCTAGCATTTTCAGGAACAACTGTAATAAAAGAACCACCGAGGTTCAAATATTTTTTTCAATTTCACACTTGGAGAAGAGTGTGAAGTGCCGAATGAGTAGAGTTAAAATGCCACGAGTGCATTGCTG
This sequence comes from Ixodes ricinus, assembly GCA_037355805.1. Classification (NCBI taxonomy): domain Eukaryota; kingdom Metazoa; phylum Arthropoda; class Arachnida; order Ixodida; family Ixodidae; genus Ixodes; species Ixodes ricinus. The sequence goes on along the minus strand of JAZHYW010037906.1, from coordinate 208,313 downwards.
CCGAGTACTCTGAACGATTGGCCACATCAGCTGGGTTACAACTTCGAAAAATGGAGCTAACTTGGGCTTATTTGCATAAGAATCTGAAGAACCTAAGCAATGATGGTTGTGTGGTTATCTAGACTGTTCCCACAAGCGGGTCGACCAGTGATTTATACAGACCTCCACCCCCAACACCCCCAAGTTGAGCCCGACATCCCCCCCCCCCCCAGAATTTTCTGCGCAAAGCACATACAAGGCTACATCCCCCTTCCCCACACCCGCCCACAACCCCCAAAAATTTGAGACCCCCCCCCCCCCCCGGGGTTGAAAATTGTGGATATGGGGCCGAGCATTAGTCGACAGTCGAAGATAATAACCAAACTATTTAATGTACATCTATTTTGTCTAAACGGGAACCAGAACCTTGGACGGGCGTCGGTACTTGCCTTTCTTGTGCCTTGTCTTCTCTTGTTCTCTCGGCGCTCCCTTCTGGTGCTAGGGTCCACAAAATATTTTCTTGTTTTCTCCTCTGCTGGCTTGCCGATTCTCGCGGTGTTAAGAGACTTCGAAGCCGTTTTATAAAACGTTGGTGGTCCTACCGGAACGCACTGCCAAAGTTGCTTATTTTTAGCATATTATCTACTGGTAGTCGCTTCATTTAGGGTTTTTTTTTGTTTTTTTTTTCCCCATAAACGGAAGGAACCTATAGTTACAGCTTTTGAATGATTTTGGGTGTGGCACTTTCCTGTACGATGCTGTAGTATGAAAAGGGTCGGCTGAAAAGTTTTCTGAAGGTATGTTGAGACACAAGGGTGGGGGACCGCCTTGCAGATCCACGAGACGGTGGAGACAATCAACCAGCTGAAGACAAACCGGGAGTTCTTCCTGAGCTTTGCCAAGGACCCTCAGCAGTTCATCAACAAGTGGCTCATCTCGCAGATGAGGGACCTCAAGGTGACCATGCTCTCCGGCTGCACGTTTCCGAGTGCTGGCGCCCAGACGCGTGCCATGGCAGTCAGGGTTGGGACGTCTCGTTTCTATGTTCGGTGTCGGGCCAAGGCGACCTCCTCTCCGGCGTTCGCTCTACTAAAGTGGAAAGAAATGGGAGGAGCCTCCACTTCATTCTTAGCCCGTCACCGACTATTCGCGACTCCAATTCACTACAGGTGGCGCCACTCGTTTTCCAAAATGGCGGTTACAGTGAGGGTCGGAGATGCGTACCGGTATACCAGTTGCTGAGCCTGTCTAGTCTGCTAGCTTCACGGAGCGACACAAATTATTCCGGTTTATTCAAGGAAGCTAGGGTGTTATGGGTGCAGGTCACCTATTTATTCTGAAAACAAAAACTGTGTTTAACGTAATGTTTGTGTCAGGAGGCACGTTTTAATTCTGGGACGAAACCGAAACCAACCTCTGCTTTGGATGTAATTTCTCGGCGTAGGTGTTAATTTCAGATTCTTTCATAACTCAAGATGTGTCTCGCAGCGTAATTATTGAGCTAAAGAAGTTGTTCACGGAAACTTTATTTTGTGACAGACGTGTCAGATCGAAGCACTTCAAAATATTTTGGAAAGTTCAGTGTCTCTTTAATGACAGGGTCTTTCATACACCTTAGAGGTAACGTATAATATTGTATTTATTGAAAAATATCAGTGCTGATATTTGTGTGTTCGTGATCCCTTTTCTCGCTCAGATAATTGTCATGTGAAATAATGAGCTGCGGGCCTTTTAATGAGTTCTGGGGTATTTAGATGACTAATTGCTTTAACATTATTCCCAGCACAACAATAACAGAATCAACCGAGATTTTACCAAATATCAGCACGGGTGATGAGTTTAGAATATGCTCACCACAAAAACCCAAAGACGGAATCCGAGTCAGGCAGCAGAAGTGTGTGTGTTTCTTTAAGGGAGGATGGTTGGGTAAACCAACCAGAAAATCAATTTTGCAGTTTTAGTGCACAAAACGAATTCTTATGCAGTCAGAGGAACAAAACCAGGAAGCGGGGAAGGAAAGCAAAAATATTCTGCTGGAGCCTTTTGAACCTTTCTGACAAATGGAAAAACATAAAATTGTGTTTTTTTTTTCAAAACAACTATTACATTAAAAACTGAAACTCAGCCTGAAATTCGACATTCGGTTACTAAAAATATAAAAAAATGCTTTAGCAAAAAAGCTACAGATATTTAATTCCAACGACGTAACCATTCAGTGCATAAAATTTTGCAATAAAATATGCAGCTGTTTTTGAGGTACTAAATTAAAACCAAGCTGACCCGTTTACCCTACCATCCCCCTTAAACCAATGTGTGACGCATAGGACTTTATATTGCATCCAGTGTTTGACTGTTTGTTTATCTTGATAATGTTGTCACACTTTTTCATATGCTAAAAAGAAAACACAATGAGACTTTTCTGGAAAGACTATTATTGTTAAATGGCGTATTTGTGTGATTGTGGCATTTATTGGGGTGCCTGCATCGCTGAAATTTGTATTAATAATAATAATACAATTAAAATATTTTAATACATAGTTTTTCAAGCTCTACTATAATTTGTTGCTTATGATCCAAGTTCAAATGCACAAACAAGTACGGCAATCAAAAGGGTGCAAATTATCATCACTGGAGACAATTGCAGCATTTTTAATTAACAAGTTATGAAAGAAAAAGTCTAAAATTAACGAAAACATTCTAGCTAATCTGAGAAATCCACGTAAAATTACATCAATTGTGGGTAAAGCGTATGGTGCTATCAAAGTTGTGATTTTTGACAATCGGCAAAACTTCCAAAATCGCCGCCAATCCTTCAAAACCAAATGCCCCAAAATTTAAAAAAATAAAATATATATATAGAAATGGATTTTTGTTGTTTCTAATTACCAATCTTACCACAACATATAGTTTCTTCAGTTCTACGCGCCGTCGTTGTGCCAATCTCAGCCTTTCCAGTTCGAAGGAAAGCCTTCCCTCTTGCACGTCTGCTCACTGCAGCACGTTCCGTTGGCATTGGAAACCGGTTAAACAGCAGTGAGTTTTAGTGTTGCGTATACGAGCAAATGCAAACACTATGTGTTTGTGTTAGCTTTGCGTGTTCCACACTGCGCGTGTGCGGAGCCCAAAATTGCGTTCTTGAATATTAGCATGGCGACGGCACGCATGTGCAGCGCACGCAAACACACAGCACTTGCGTTTACTTCTCAACAGTGTCAACACTAAAATTTTCTAATAAGGTAAAGTCCCATACCGGCTGCAGCACTACATTGGGACAGTGAAGGGTGTTTGCATTCGGAAATAATATCTCACGAGCCGTGATCGCGAGCAGTTCCGCCGTGACCGCTGAGCAGGAGAACCAGCGGACCCTCACTAGGGCGCTTTCCATTTGTGCCACGAGAGGGTGAGCAACGAGCTGGAGATGCGTATAGATGCTCAAAAATTTTCTAAAAGATGTTCGAATATTGGGTGCATCGAGTTTGAGCACCGATTTAAATTAGCGGCAGAAAAATGTCGGATAATCTCTGCCAGTTATAGACATTTTGCTTTTAGACGACCGCAAATTTTCTTCTATAGATTCAAATATTGGGTGTATTCAGTTTGACCTTAGATTCGAATAGTAACATTAGCAAACCTCGGATATTCTCCGATAGGTTGGAATGTCTAGAAAATCTGTCTTGACAAGGGTCGGTCAAATGCTAAGATTGTCCTGGTTTCAGACGATGACGGACGTTGTGGGCAACCCCGAAGAGGAGCGCCGCTCTGACTTCTACTATCAGCGGTGGGCACAGGAGGCTGTCTGCCGATACTTCTACGGAAAGGTGCAGCAGCGCAGGGCCGAGCTCGAGCAGGCTCTGGGAATACGCAACGGCTGAAGAGGTCGGCACACCCCGGCTGTTTTTACTCTGGCCCGAGAGGAAGCAGTGGACAGCTTGGCTGCGGGTGGGGCAAGGCGCCAGACGGACTTTGGAGGACATGAACACTTCCTTCCTTGTAATCGGGTTCTACGGCCACAGCCAGCCTTGTTCTTGGCTGCTGCGGCAAACTGTACAGGTGTGCGTGTCCATTTGGCCCCGGGAAAACTTGCCATGTTTGTGATGATGTTTTCCAGAGACGGGCTCTCACTAATTTTGTTCATGTAGCGAGACTACTGCTGGCGAGTTCAATGCAGATGCAGCAACTGTAGGTCAAACGACTGGTTACCGCATTACTTGTAATGGAAATAGAGTTACATTATCACAACTGCTTCCACAGTCTAGTGCTGGTTCAAAAGTATAGTTAGTGCCCATCTTTGTGGTTTTCAGTGTTAATTTATAACGAGGTTTGAAGCTTAAAATCTTGTTTTGAAATACATGATTTAAAACTGCCACAAACTTTCCAAGTTTGCTCGTCTGCTCACGATATTCTGTCATGTGACAATTTTGGCACTGACTGTAATAACGTTATTAGTGGTAACCGTTGTTTGGCATTATTCAGGAAGCAGTCGGGAGATGACCTTTGTCACAACGGCTATTTTGTACACATGCATTCTTGGGCTTTGGATTCCGAGATGGAGATTGGCAATAGCCACAACCCGCCAGACATTGTGCTTGGCTCGTCTGCTATGAATGATGTCAGCGTGAAGATTGTATTGTCACTGAACGCCTGCTTTCCCAACGAGAAGTGCCGGCGACGACGTCTGGCCACTGTATTTCATATAATTTCAGTGGGCCACGTTTGAAGCGGTCTGCCTTCCAATCGGATGACAGGTGTTTGGGGACCTTTGAAGGTCAGTCTTCTGCAGTGCTCTGCCTCTGAAAGCTGCGTTGGATTGTAGTTATTTTAGGTTGTGTTGCAGAAGCCTGCACCTCTGTCTGCCATGACGATCTGTTGCTGGCCATTTTGGTTCCCCTCCGTTTTGCTCTTCTGTCTCAACTTGGGTGGCAGTTAATGAGAACTTTGAGCCACATAAATACTTGCATCAGCTAAGTGAATATCTTCAATTTTCCTAATCGCAGAGTCCTTGAATGAGCCAACCGGCCCCCCATAATTTTGCTTCATTTAAGTGAGGATGGAAACCGAGTCGGGGGGAAGTGTTCAAATTGTTCTATTCTGCATTTTAAGTGAATATTGAGCTTTAACTCAAAAATAAAGGTGTAGGAACTTTCTTTTCTAAGGAAAGACTTGATAGCAATCTTGTCTTTTCAATGAAACGAAGCTGACAGGAACCGCATCATGAGTTTGGAAGTTTCTCAGAGAACGCTGTGGGAGCTAACAGCACGTGTAGACCATTCCAATGCTTGTCGGTGCCATTACGCATGCGTGCTGGGCTATGGATGAGCTCTGTTCAGTGTTGTGAAAGGTACAAGCATGGGTCCTCTTTGCACAAGTACTTGTGCAAGCGAAGCATTTTCCACGGCTCCACCCTCGCACTTGTGTTGCACAAGCTTGAGAGATGGAGCTATAGCCTGGCTGTCTTCTCAACTGGGGATATAGTACCTTAGCTCTGGGTTACTCTGAACAAGGTAAGCAGTGATGTTGATGGAATGTCTACAGTTCAGGAGTTGGGTTTAACAGGGCTTTTGATTCTGAAGCAGTAACGGCCCAATGGCATTAAGAATCCCAGTGAATCTTTTGTTGAAGTCCTCCAAATCCCCGTATACGACAGTAAACAGACGAATCAGTGTGCCTCGCTGTCTACCTTTCTCGAGATATGTGCATCCATGTCATTTATAGGAATCATCATTTGCACCTTAGTACTGTCACTTGTGTAAACATTATTTTCGTCATGCAGTAGCACTATGCATTCTTGAATTGGTAGGTCATCTTTGGTACATATTGACATTGTCACCATCCGACTTCAATAAAGTGCTCAAACAACCTGTCTTGTGGAATAGGACTGCTGCACTCAACGCTGCTTTCTGGCTTGTCTGGGTCACAGCAGAAAGGGAAATGCAGCCTCGAACCGGAACGCTAAGCCTGCATTTTACACCGGCGTGTCTGCTCTAGCCTCTAAGGCATGAATTGCTAGAAATTCCCACTAGCATACAAACAAAATCATACTTAGAAAAAGATCAGCCAGGCACCATTCTACTGCCGTCTGCTGCGAGGGTCAGCAGAAATAAAAATCTGTGGAAACAGCGTGTACAGTCCATCCGGTCTCGCAGAAAATGCAGTTGCAACATGATTATGCTACACAGTGTAGGCTCAGATTCTTTTTTAAAGGGAACATTAAACTGTTTTCACACTTCAGTCATAAAAACTGAAACATGAACTGACTTTTGGAATCCTGTAGACATCTGTGGTACAATACAATGTCCCAGTGACGTCTGCACAACCATGTGTATTGTTACGGTCACATTTCCCCCAACTGCCCTTATTTTGCCCAAGCAAATTTTGCACTTGCCGGAAATTGTACACCGGAGGGCCACACCCTTAAAATTAGTGGAACGGAAGAAAAAAAAATGCTGTAGCCAATAATAACAGTTTTGGAACAACGCTTTGCGCAGAGCACCTGATGCCTTCTGACAAAATAACACCCAAGAAAGAAGGGCGACTCCCTTTAACATGAATTTGGGGCATTTTGTCATTGAGAGGCAAGAAGCTGGGGTCTTTCTTTAGTTTATTGATTGCATTATCTACCGATTTTCATAATTTGAGTTCATGGGCAGAGTGCCCCAGGGCCAGTCCCACCTCAGGTGGCTTCTTTTGTGCATTTGTGCACATAATTTCTTTCTGCAACAGATGTTAAAATTTCTAGAAGATGGGGCAAGACCTCCTATGTCCAACCACGGACCCATTCATCCGGGGGACAAGGTCATTCTCCAGATCAATGCAAGCATTGGCTCCGATGCAGAGGTCAAGCCTCGAAGACAGCCTCCTGGGCAGTTTTGTACGCTGCATGGGTGGTCTTTTCGTCTTCCAGTTCTCGTTGCGCGAACCTGCGCACTCTCCTTCCCCCCATCCTGGCCCGCGGCTGGAACGTACCGTAGGACTTTTGTCTCCCGACGGAAGCCGATGCCTCAGTTACTTGCCGAGGAAACTGCGCAATGCCTTCGTGGAACTGCCTAGCTAATTTCCACCAGACAGCCGAGTCAGTCCTCAGTAGCTCTCGCAGAGATTGCGTTACACCTGGCTGGGAACTTGTTGCATGGGGCAAGTACTTGGCTTTGGTCAGGACGTCTGTAGTGTGTACACGGGGATTTTGGCATATGAATGCGATCCAATCGACGAGCGATTTGAGAATGTTGGGCAGTTCCAGTTGAGACGTGGATGTCTGTGTCTGCTTGTGCACGCTGCACCTGGAGTTGCGCGAGGTCGAGAGCTTTACTGTAGGCGGGTTGAGTCTCGCCTTCTGTGGAAATGACATAGCCTGCTCAAGTTTCACGGGGCTAACAGGTTCCATTGGCCTGCAGGCAGCGTCCATGGAACTGATAGTCCCCTGGTACCTTTCGCAAGGCGAGACGTACACCTCTCGAAGCATTGGTTCTGTGCATTTTGGTCTGACTGGTGTCCAAGCGTTGTTTCCTTGCTGGGGAGGTAGGATCTTGTGCACAATGCTGAGGTCAGTGCATCCCCATGCCTGTTTCAGGGAGGTCTTCATGTCATCATGGACGTAGCAGCAGACTGTCCTCATTGCCAACTTGAGGCCTCGCAGATTTTGTGAAAGGTGCTGGAATCAATCGAGTGGTGATGGTCTCTTCGAAGCAGTCGAAGCTTGTCCTCGAAACTGGCCATTTAGAAGCAGCTTGGAATGTGCTTTTCCTCACAATGTCTGCCTCTCTGCAGTACTTTGGCTCTACAATAGAGTATGTCCTCTCTGTGCTAGACGGGTATCGTTCCCAGACACTGCAGCAACTAAGAGATTCCCAGGAACATCTAGATATCCTTGCAGTGCCATTTTTTGTGCTGCATCTCTCCGAAGGAATGCTCTTTGATCGCACAGCAATGAGGTTTCATACCACAGGACTTGCCTGTATGGTCAAGGTACTGAGCATGTGAATTAGCAGTTTTCAAGCTCCTGCTAGTAAACATCCTTTTTCTGGATGTCTTTCTTGGAACCCTTGTGGGAACTGAAAATACCCCTTGCTTCATTGCCCTAGTGGTGGATTCCTTTCTGCGCCGACCATTGATGCTTCTTTGTAGTGGAGGATTGCTGCATGAGGCTTCCCACTTGCCAAGGATGTGTGCCTTGCCCAAAGTCATGGAAGTGTTCTTCCTCAATGCAAAGGGATGTGTGGAGCGACAAAGCCTCTCTTCGGGTGAGGTGACCCCTAGATGAGATGTGCACACTTTTTTCTTGTAGTCTCCAAAGGGAGCCAGTACGGTGGTCTGGCTCTTGTAGTTTCTGCAAGTCATGCAGCAAGTGGACATTGTTCCGGATGCTGTCATCGACGACGCACGATGGCACTCCAAAAGCTGCAGGGATTTTGAGAGGGGGAGGCAGGACCCTATCTTGTGAGTTTTTTATCTCCCAAGAGACGTCCCAGTGATCTCTTGAAGTTGCTGGCCAGGTGGTGCTGAGGGCTGCATTCCTGGCCAATGTCACCAGAGTCGGAGAGACCTGGGAGCACGATTTATTTGGTGTATAATGATTGATATGCTGCAATGAATTAACTGTGGGAAGATTTTTTTTCTTTTGCATTGTTGGATAGCCTAAATTTCTTTCCTCCCATCATTGACAACAATTAAACATCCAGACGGCCACCTGTTTTTTCCTCATTTCGTATATTCCAAGAGAACTTTACTTGTTCAATATTTTCTTGATTTCCGGGACGTAAAATATTTAATGTCCCCCCACCTCTCTTTTTTTTTTCCTTTTTAGTTATCATTTAAAAATGTGTTGCTTTTTTCACTTTGTGTTGTTTGAGCGCCTCAGAAAGCTACACAGCTCGATGGCGCGTATGTTCGGTGACAATGCCATAGAGACCTACCAGAGATCTTGATGACAGGAGCGCTTCCAGCGGAGCTCGAACCGGTCACTTCGGTCTCGTAAACCTCAACTCGCACCGAGTATTCTTCCACGAAGTTTTCATGGACGTCGTCATCGCAAGAAAGGATGTCGAGTTCTCCGATGCTCTGGTCAGTGCTGCAACTGTCCATGGTCATCGTGGCTGCCCGGCTGCCCTGCATGAAAGATGTCGCTTTGTGAGTCGCGTAAAATCGGTCACAACACGGCCCGTAAATTATTTATCATACGGAAACCGGTGCGTTTTCTTTTTCAACGGCGCAGTTGTTTCCAGGCACAGCTGCACTCGCTGCTCGTCGTCCGCGTGGTTGGTCGGTCACCCACGTTCTAATATTCGATTTTCACGCTCTTCTTCACGAGTGTAAGGAATAACCTAAAAATGTGATACCTAGATCTTATGTTGGAGAAATTATACAGAAAATATTTGTGCAATAGTCACGACAAATGTAGGACATGTAAAATATAATCGCTAAAAGTAGCATGCGTGCTTGCGAGAAGCGAAACTGAAACTGTCTCTGCAATCAAGTGAAATAAACACGTTTTTGCATTACTGTTAAAGTTTTATTTATTTTATAATTGTTATATAAATATTATAACATTTGTACCGCAGTTAAAACAAAAAGGAACAGGATAGTCGTTCGTGCGCTTCGTTGGCTTCGTTCCTGAACAAATCAAAGAAATCAGGAATATGGTAGACATCAGCCGCACGCATGGAGGTGTGTGTGTTTGTATTTTAGTGTGATGGCAACGCAAGTGACTGAAGTGAAATTAAAGTAAGTTTTAATAAGAATTGGGCTGTATACTCATCTGTAGCTATAACACTACTAAGCGCTGCATTGAGGTGGTACTTTCTTATCTGTTTTTTTTTTTTGTTTTTTTTGGTGGTGCCCAAGTTTTTAAAGGAGGGGACGTTCGTTCAAGTCAGGAACTCTGCTTTTATCCCTCAAGTTTTATGCTTCTCTGTTTCTTTTTTCTGTTAGCCACAAGAAGTTCCGCGCACTTCTAAAGAAGACGCGGAGGAAGAAAATACGCCAGAAAGAAGCCCGAGAACGGGACAGGCTCCGAGGTGGGTTCGTCCGCTGGAAGGTCCGTTTGCTCGTGTACCCCGGCAGACCCATTGCTTAAATTTCCTCGCTTCTCTCCTTCAAAGCCGAACTTCGCTCAATCCAAACGCAGTTTGTAGCAACAGGCCATTCCACTGCTTACAAGCTGGGAGTTCAGCTTGTCTGCCTGCTGGTTCATTCAACCAATGACCCGTCAGTCGAACGTGGAAAACGGCACCTCAAATATCTGCGAAGTTACCTTGACGCATTATACATACGTTGCACGTGACGTCATATGACACCGTACCTACGTTATAAGATTAGCTCAGTTACGGAACTGCTCATAGACGCTGTTTGCACGAGCAGTACTCCCCTCTCTCACCACGGCTCGTCTCCCGTCGTTCGACGCGCCGATCGACGGCTGCTATGGGAACTGCAGTGTGTAGCTGGTTCTCACTGGCGGCCATAGTTGAGCTCTCTGCTGCTGATCACGTGTTGACGGCAAGCTTCTACAGCGCTTCCAACACGCACATTGCACACCATCAAGATGGTCTTCTTTGGGAGACCATAAATAAGAACTCATCCCGAGCATGCGCTGTGAGCAGTCACCTCAAATATGATGCCCAGTGAATACCACCTTCTCTATCGAATACGTACGTTTCAAAGCACAGCGACTATACGGCAATCCATCATACTCTATGGAACACAGTTTTGAAACGAAAATCTAGATGGCTCTTCAAACGACGGGAGCCGGAATGAAGTGAGTGAGGGGGGGAGGGGTACCCCACGCACGGGAGTTCCACAACTGAGGTAATCTAGAAACGTTGCACCAAACCAGCCACCATTCTTCCGTACCATTGTCTTGTGCCTATACCTCCTGCAGCATGCATTTCATACTATCGAATATGTTCTCGGCATTCCTTGCCAAGAACAAATTCGATTGTGCCAAATGTGTGCTTCAGAAGGTATGGGCACAGGAGCATGGTACGGAGCAATGGTGGCTGATGTGACGACAATGCATGGCTTCAATGCATGGCTTGCATTGGCAGCTGCCGTTGTGGTAGTGTTTCTCTCAGCATGTATACCTTCTCTAGCATTCATTTTGCGCCAGCGAATTTGATCTTGTCAAGAAGTAGAAATGTCCATCTGCTTGATGCGATGACGTCACGTGCAAGCTGCCATGCGTTTGTTTGTTCAGTGCGTGGCGGGCTTTGATAGTCAAGGACCGCATAGAATGCACCTCCTCGTGCGCTTTCAGCCCACAGAAAAAACGAGATTGCTTCTTAGGTGAACAAGCGCGTGCGGGGCTGCACCCTTATACATAGCTTGCCTGTAGCGTCATTTGCGGGCATGTTGGTACTTCATGTGCCGCAAGCATTCGGTTCACCGTGTTAGTTTCTCGCCGGCAGAAGTAGTAGCTCGAGGTAACCAGTGTAAGTAGAAATAACCGTCAGTACCCAGCATGGCAACACCTGCAAGCTACGTATACCATTTGCCCGGTTCATTCGCTCTGGCAGCGGAGCAAGATGCAGCGGCAGAGCGGTCCCCTGGCTTCCAGGAGAGGGCAGCCGAGGAACGCCGGCAGCGGATGCTTCAGGAAGAGTACGACGAGCGTGAGAGGTGCCCATTCTCCCCCACTCTGTCTGCACCTACGCTTTGCTGCACGAGATCATCCGAGTGCAATTTGCGCACCGCTTAAATAGACCTTTCGCCAAATTACCCGAGCACCAAGGAGAATGCAGGAAACATAAGTACACGAGCTGCACACGCTTGCCTTATCAGTATAAACAGTTTGAAGCAAGACCTCCAAACAAGGTGTTGACGAGCGCACGTGCGAAGTCCCATTTTTAAAACAGTTACTGTTCCACATGCCAGTGCAGCACGTGTATCTGCATTTGCAGCATGATTTATGAACTACTCGCTGCATAGAGCTCAGACTTGGTCCCGCTGTATATTGTTGACGTGGGCCCAGGCTGAGTAGCTTGTGGCTGACCCTGTAGGCAACGTGAGCACCGCCTGTGGTTGGAGCGTGAGGCAGTCGCCCAGGAGGAGTTCAGGCGACGCAGGGCCGAGGAAGAAGAGTGCAGCCGCAGGAAGAGGGAGGCAAGTGGAACGCTGCTTGGTTCAATTTATAGACATTGGTGTTTGGGGAGATGTTGGGTGTAGCAAGCGCATGTACTCGCGCGGCGTGGCGCAGGAGCCACGCGTCGCTGAAGGCATCACGTGCCAGGGGCTTGTGTGGGTTGCCAAAAGGCCGACATAAAGGTCACCAATGTTTTGGGTCTCACAATGGTCGGCTGCTGCTTACCATGTTACGTGTGGCTAGCCCAGAGCTGCCTGCAACATGGTGTCAGAAGTGGAATGCGACAGCAGCCTCCACATAACCCGAATGCCATAGTCAAAGTATGATAGAGACCGAAGCTATCTCCGCTGGCACCACGGCACTGCTACATACTCTATTTTTTATTCATGTGGGCTCAGTCTTATGGAAGTTACTTTCAAAAAGCAATTTGTTACGGTTACTTTCAGACAAAAGCAGCGAATTTACCGTTAAGGTATCTCCAACAAAAAAATAATTAGTTACAGCTACTTCTAAGAAGTAACAGTGTTACTCTTAACTTGTCCATGAGACTACAAACATTTTAGAAAAAAGTTGAGAATGTTCCCCCTGCCCTCCCCCAAGTTTATTACGGAAATATTAAGTTGGCACAAAGTGAACATGACAGTCAAAATGTCGGAACGCATAATTTGAAAAGTTCAAGGAATGGCTAGCTGGTACTCGTTCAATGACATCTTAATGCTGAAGAAAGTGGAAAGTGACAACAAAAAGAAGACTTTGTTACTCTCGTCGTTACTTCAGAACCAGTAATAGAACTACAGTTACAAGTTACATTTCAAAAAGGTAGCACATTCCAGTAATATATTACTAAAAAAGTAACGAAAGTTACATTAACGCGTCACTTGTTAGGTGTTACTACCCAAAACTGTATGGGCTTCCAAATGCCGTCTCTTCATGAAGCAAACCACGGGAAGTCTGTGCTTTGTTTGACCGCACGAGGCCAAAGGCTCGCTTCTGCCACCCACGCAGGCGCAGGAGGCCCTTGAGGCTGCCGAGGCCACCCGGAGGAACGGCGTGTCCAAGGAGCACACCGACAAGGTCAAGAAAGAGGTGAAGCAACGCGCATCCAGCCATATCCAATTTTGCCCATGTCTGGGCGTCGCTGGTTCCATCAATGTTGTTTTTTTCTTTTTGGGCCTGCAGAAAATTAGTTTTTGCCAGGGACATACCATCCCATTGATTAATTCATGCTCTTACAGCCCAAGCAGGTCCCTTTAGCTCTAGGTGACAGGTGTAGAATGGCAAGGTGGTCATCTCTATGTGCTGGATGAGACCGATTAGCTGCGTTAATCGTGTCTAGTCGTTCCCTTTCGCCTTTCCGAGAGCGTTGGCCGGACATGTGGCGTGAAAAAGAGAATGTAGGTGATCGGGGCGAGCCAGACTATTAATGCTTGGGAATGACATAAATTTGTGTGGCAATTCAGAAGAGGCGAAGAACGTATGTGCATATTTTCGCTTAATGGTCGAAATGTTTGTGTGTGCAGGCTCACATGGCGTTGACTGCATTGCCTCGGAACGTTGTTACTGTTAATAGTAGCCTTGCTACTGCACATTTTTTGTTTCTTGTTTTCTTGTTTTCACAATGATGATAAAAGAGTCAACGTTGATTTGCCCACTGACGTGGCTCGACGGCTTGGCGTTGATTTTGACGTCTAGCCTTGTAAGTTGCCTTTTCCTGTTGAGCCAGGTTACTTCCGACTCGGGGCTTTTGTAACTAGGAATGCAGCTTTCAAATTTTGTAGCACATTTTGCTGGGGCTCAGCCCAAGGGCTCGACCGAATAGCACGGCGCTTTGAATGTTTGATCGGACTAGCATCTTCCACATGTAGTTTTTTTGTGAGCCCGCGCTCTGCATATGGTCTGTCTGCAATCAAGTCGGCATTACCTAGAAACGCTCCTTAACAGACGTGCACTGTGCCCTGCCCACCCAGAGCGGTGGCTGGACTCTGGAGACTGTATCTTTTTGAAAGTGAAGGAGCTCGGGGCTGTTGGGCGGACGGGTGTGCGTCGTGTGCTTGCCGTGTTTCTCGTTGTCTGCGAAAGTGCCTTAGCGGGAACCCAGATGCGCAGGCGCTCTCCCCTTTTGCCACCTCCGTGCCTAAACGACTTTTCCCACGCCCCGCCGTCGGTAGGAGTTCCTAAAGGACGCCCTAGCCAAGCTGCCTGAGGTGAGCGTGCCCTGCTTTCTCGTCTCGGGAACCTGTCTGTTTTGTTTGGGTGGGCCAGGGAACCTGCAGTGGCTGTGTGATGGCTGCTCTTAACGACAAAGAGGTCTTTCAGACACCGTCCTTCCTTTGTTTTTAGTGTGTATGCTGTAATCATGTTTCAAAATAATTATCGGCTTTTTCTACACTGTTCGAGGGCGAGTACCCAGTGAAGGTTTCGCGCTGTATCGCAATCTTGATAACCATGAGTTTGTGCAAGCTGAACATTGCTTTAAGCATCCGTATTATTTCTGCATATTATCTGATATGAAATGAGGATCTATGGTTGTAATTAGTATTATTATCATTAACGTCAGAATGGCTAGTCGCATAGTTGCAGCAGAAGACTAGGCGAGCATGTGCCCAAAATTGACATTTTTGCCCGTATCAATTTACTTGGTGGTCTAGTGTTGGGTGAAGTGCATTCAGGAAGTACTGAAAGGAAAGTAATAAAGTATCACTCGTAGATTTTGCACTTTGAGACAAGTTCAAATTGGGTGAAATGTACTTAGTAGGGTGAACTGCACTGGACACCCCAACAGTGGGCACATTGTCAAAAAACAGAGAGTTGTCACTTGTAGAAGCTTCAAGCAGATGTCACAACTTTTATTCCCTCAAGAAAACGCAAGTTTTGCACACAGTTCATACACTGCACAAAATAGTTCCCACAAAAACAATTATGAGAGGAGAAATTGTGCTTTTTTGTGTCTGAAACATGCATGTTTCGATAAAAGGACAACTGACTAATTTGAAATGCACGTATGAGTGTCTTAATTCAGTACGTGAAGGGTAAAATTAGTGGGTTTCTGCCAGGAGCCATACTTCTTTGCTAGAGTTCTCAAAGTGAAACTGAGTGTAGACATTCTAAAAGCGTGAATGTAATTTCAGAGGGGTTTAGGTGCCTCGTCACGCATGCTAGACTTCCTTGGGTGTGGGATTACGGGCTGTAAGCTGGAGTTGCGAAGGAGGCTGAACGTGGAAGTTGCTTGGGTTCAGGGCAATGCGACGTGGCACAATCCGCCTGCACCCTCCAACTATGCGCCTGCAGTGGAGAGGGAGGCCTGCTCCTTCTTCATCAAGACGGGGGCGTGCCGCTTCGGAGAAAGGTGTGTTCTCTCTTCTGCATCTTGCATGTTTTAGAAACCATCTCTGTATCCCGAGCTATGTCAGTGCCAACCCTTTCCACCCCAATTACGTGGTGGTTTTATTTATTTTTTACGAATTGTTAAGTTTTTTTGCATGCTCTGTGTTTTTCTGACCGGCGTCTGCAACGGAAAACAACAAGGATGGGCAGTAAGGAGTGTATTTTAGAAAACATGCAGGTGCATCTACAAAGATGGGGGTGCTTCAGCCATAAAGCTCGTATAATAAATCCACACAAAAAGGTCTGCCATCTTCCCATGCATTTGGGCCGCCTCGAAACAGCAGGGTGCAGATGTCCGTGATGCTGGTAGGCCGGATTGCTGACCAGACTTTAATAAAAGAAGCAGAAGCAATACGTCACCTGCGAAGGAGGTCTTCGCTTTATTTTTAAGAAAATCATGGGTGTTGTGCATATTTTTTAAAGAAGAACATCGACAAGCAATTGAACAAATTCAGCGGATCGCGGCAAAGTGAACACATGTAACTGAAGTTGGTGACAGGCAAAGGGGGTCACAAAAAGAAAATGTATCTGCCAGATCTTAATTTTCGTATTCAATAAACCACGAAGACGTTGATTCCTATAAGTATTACAGCAAAATATTACATCTGCGTCTCGTAAACTGCGTTTAAAAGTCACGTTGTTTTTTATCTCTCAAACGACCACGCGACACCCTATGGCAGCATGAGCAACAAAACCTCGCGGTAGTTTTTCAAAAAGGTTGAACGGATAGTCGGCTTTATTTATTCTTCAAGTAATAAATTGGGAGTGATAAAAACATAGAGTTATTTATCGGCATTCTCTTATTAACTAGCTGAACGACACTACATCACGCGATTGCGATACAGTTGAGATTTCAAACTTATCGGGGTCTTTTGTTGTTTGGTAACCGTCGTAACTGATGCAGCTCATCCCGCCGTGGCTCGTATTCCTTTTAGAATGCGGGTGTGGAACCTGATTGTGGATTAGAATTATAGTAAAACATGAAGTAAAGCAATAATAAGTTAGAATCCCAAGAAGATTTGAACCCAGAACTTCGAGGGGGGTCAGTAGTAAGGAGGGACACAAGCGTGCAACCTTTTGACTATCAGCACATCCGTTTTAAACTGCATAATTGTACGGGTGTAGTCCTAGGACCCCATGACCGGCTTTATGGTGGCGAGTTTTCCATTAATTTTCCTTTACCACAATCTTCCTCGGCAGTAACTTGACATGCCGCTCCTCGAGTGTGCGAAAGCAATTAATTTTGCTTATATTTCCAGCCTTCTCTATATTTTTTCTGCGAGCGGATCAGCAATTTCCTGATCAAAGCGAGACCATATTCGCGGCTTTTCATTTGACATTTGTATAGGGATGCGGCTCAACCTATTGAAGTTGCAAACGATTCCCTCAAACTCTTCTCTGTAGTACGGCATACGGTAGCACAAACAACGTACAGTGTCTGCGTACGGCTTGAAACCCAAGAACCGACCGCGGTGTAATAGGCGACGCTAGAGCTCAATGAGGTCGGCCATCTTACGAGTATCTGAGCGTGACATCATTATGGCACCGCTGTTGGAGCGATATCTGGCGCTCTAACTTTGCCCATTGAGTCCGGTCTACGTCGCCGTCTTGCAAAAATTCCTTGTTGGTTACCTATCGTGACATATTTTTAGAACTGAGAGGGAAGCTCCCCGGGATTCCGAAATTAGCTTTTTTACGCTAATAATTGAATCTGGACATTCAAACAAATGAACATGGGTCGTGCAATAAAGGACAAGAATTCCAAATTATATATGGCTCAGAATTTCGGAAAAAATGTTTCACAACCCCTTTAGTAGCTCGGTAGACGTCCGCCTGCAGCATGAGCTATCCGCCTTGGATAAGACTTCATCGCGCTTGCCGCCAAGGCCCGGCGCGAGGCAACGAGCACATGCTGGAGTTGGAACTTCCAATGAATTTTGAGCCAGTCACCAACTATGGGCGGCGACTACCTTTTTCCTCTTTTCTGCCTCTCTTTCTTCTCCTTCCTCTCAAGACTACCAGTGTCCACGCTTACGAGTTGCCACATTCTGCAACGTGTCTCTAACCCCCCCCCCAGCTTCAGTAAACCGGACGGGGGGGAGTAAAGACGGGACTAGAACGCACCAAATCCCGGGCGCTGACGTCTGTGGTCTGCGGAGAGAAGGAAGGACAAAGGGAACGGCAGAAAAGCGGAAAAAGAAAGCGGACGATAGGTTAAGCATATTCGTTTTCTGTGATTAGCCAAAGTTGTTTGAGCGCTTGTCATGTTTATTTATTTTTATACGACACTCGACGTCGGTGTTTTCGTGCAATATAAATCTAGAGAAAACACTAGGTACAGATTGATGAAAATCGGCTTAAAGAAGCTGTGCAACAGTTTCAGTGCTTTGCTAACTAATGTGGGAGTTGGTGTCTCGACCTTTCTGAAGTAAAGAACAAAAAACCGCTTTTCCCTGCATGTCCTAGTTTTATTTTAAAAATGGACAAAGATTGAGGTTTTTGGCGCCTCTCAGCTCCTTCACTAACTTCCGAGTCACGAGCGCTCTGACGTCAATGGGGAAGGCGCGGGGTTCCGGTGAAGCTCTCTCTTTAGAGCCATCAGTGAGCAGCGAGAACTCATCCGCTCGCGACCGCGTGACCACGTGCTGGCGGGCGCAGCCAGAAAGGAGGAAAGTCTCATCCGGGTCCGGCCATACCTGTCCGGCCCTGTCCCCCTCCCCCTCCGGCTTCTGGCGGCTGTTCCGCTGCTGACGGTTTTGTGGACCTAGGATAGATGGCGCCACTAAAACTCCGTATAATAAAAGTTTTGTCGATGATACCAGGTTTTTGACGCATTTATATTTATGTTGGAACGACAAGATTTATAGAAAAGTTGCCTTTTATCGAGCAGGTATTCCCACAACTTGCTATCTTTCTACAAGATTCCCCATTGACGTCATGCCGCGTGTTTGTCATGGCCGCCGCTCGCGGCTGCAGGTCGAGGAATATTCTAATTTTTGCCTCGCAATTACGCGGCGGAATCGCAACATTTCGAAGGAAGGAGGTGTGTTTTCTGTAATTTGTGACAAGGTGAACAATGTCAAAAGTAGAAAACGCCAATTCTTTCAACGTTAAAATCGTTGCACAGCTCCTTTAAAAAAATGGGGACAAAGAAAGGAACAAACACAACAGGATGGAGCTGAGACGGAAGAAGAAGAAATAAACTGCAGAAGCTGAAAATCAGCTTTTTCATCAGTCATGTTTCATTATTTTCAACTGGCCCAGTTCACTACTTTGTTGCGGTTTATTTCTACATCATGGTGCTCTTCTTTTGTCTCAGCTCCGTCCTGTCGCGTTTGTTCCTTTCTTCGTCCCCGTTTTTTGAAGCTGGTTTTCATCGACCATGTTGAATTATTCCCAAGTGGCCCAGTTTACTACTTTGTTGATGTATATCAAAGAGTCGCCAGCAATATTGCCTCTTTATGCCTCTTTATGTATATCAAAGAGTCGCAGCAATAATGTCCTATCGGAACCGTCGATGTCTCCGTCCATGCCCCGCCATTCTGAAGCAGCCGACATGCATAAGACCTTTCCCTCCAAAATATTATATTAACTGTATGCCGCCTTCCTGTCAGGACCACCGATGGGGGTACTTAGGATTTTCCGCTCGCGCGTTTCGACCCCCGGCTCTGAGTAAGCCAGACACGGCCACCGACAAGCAGTCCCCAAGCCACGGACGCCCGACCGGATCTGATTGGGCCACCGCCCCCGAGCAGGTGTTCCCGCAGCCACCCGCGGCCGGTGAGCAGCCGCACCCTGCTGATGCGCGGCTTCTACGGCCACTTCAGCCTGGAGCAGCAGCGGAGGGACGACTACGACGCAGACGCCCAGCTGGAGACGGACGAGCGGGAGCTGAGGCACCACTTCGATGCCTTTTTCTGGGATGCCCTGCCCGAGCTGCGCAGGGCTGGCACCGTCGTACAGTTCAAGGTGTGTCGCAACCTGGAGCCACACCTGAGGGGAAACGTCTACGTCCAGTACGCCAGGTGCGTCCGGTCGGCTGTTTCCGGGGAGAGGGCCTGCGCTTTGTTGCAAAACCCGCGGAAGCAGAACATTAGGACTCGCATAAATAGGGATGCCATTGAACGACATGCAACATACCATTGAACGACATGTCTTGGGGGTGCAAACTGACAGCCCTTTTTCGGCGTAAGCGCCCCGGGATGGGGGGGGCAGCTGGGCATGGCTGATTGCAACTGATAGAGGGGATACCTTATTCTTTTTTGTGTTTATTGCTGAAGGATCCAAGAAAACAGAAGTGCGTCAATTTTATTCTTAGGATTGCTTTCGGTCTTTCTGCTTGCAAGAAAAGCTATGGCTCGACATCATTCGATCTATCGTATCCGAGGGAGCTGGGAAGGAAAGGGGGGGGGGGGGGTTGGCACTCTGGCTTGGGGGGGGGCAAGTGCCCCTTTGCACCCCCTGCCGACGCCCATGCTTAAGACTGCATTCCAAGTCGAAGGAAAAGACTACAGCAAGAGAATCTCTCTTACTGTTGTCTTTTCCCTCTACTCGAAAGTTTCTTAATTTTCCCGCAACACTGTCTTAGGTGCTACATTATTACAATTAATTATCCCCAGCTTGCCCGCACACTCACAGTCGTCATTTTTTTTTTTTTACGCAAATGGTGCAGGGACATGCCAGATGATATTAGCTTGTCCAGAATCTTGGCGTGGGTCACGTTTCTCCGCTGCAACATTACTGGTGCCTCATCATTTGCCGTTCTCCCCTGTTCAGTTTTGAGGACTGTAATCAAGCAGCGTAAAATACTGAGCATGCATATGTCTTGCAATAAGCACCCACCCTCCACTTGTAAAACATTTTAATTATAAGCAATGGGAAGTGCCCATCCCAGCAAACTTCCGAGTTCACCGAGTTAATCAAGTTGTTCTTTCAAGTTGACTGCTTCTTCGTGAAGCCGGTGAGCTCCGGCGCCAAGCAAGCTTGATGCGGGTGTTGCAGATACTTTATAGAGTAAGGGTTTCGCCAACCTCCTATTATTGCTTTTATACTGTTTCATCGGATCAAGCGAGAGCATATCTTATCCTGTGTCCCTTTTTAGAGCACAGCTCTTAGGCGCCCGTTTCCGGCTTGAGCGTCGTCGTCGTCGGCGTAACCGTAAGGTCATGTGACCCCCGAGGTCATGTGACCCCCCGCCCCCAAGGTCATGTGACCCCCAGGTCAGTGACCCCCCCCGAGGTCATGTGACCCCCTGGGTCATGTGACACGACCAGGGGTGTCACATGACCCCCCCCCCCGTGCCTTCCTCTCCTCCTCAAGAGCTGCACTCCAATTTGGCGGTACAGGGAGTTGTAGACGGCTTTCATTTTTGTTCTGCTTTTGGTCCTAACAAGTTCCCATGCTAAGTTTTTTTCATAATTACCTCCAACTTTATCATTGACACTAGCTCAGTGTTTTACAGTATGTGCTGTTTCTACCACCATTGCCTAAACTCGGGGGCAAATGCAGGAATTTCCTGAGGGGGGGGGTCAGGTGCTGGTCAGCGTACCATTTGTTTAGGAGCCCCTCTCCCTCGTTTCACACCCTAAATTTTACACATGCAGAAATCAAGAGGGGGTCAGGACATCCGGACCCCCCCCCCTATAAATCCGCCCCCTGCTTATAAAGTCCGCAAAACTTCCAAAAGCACAAAGCTGTTGGGTTAGGTAGTGTGTAAACAGCTCACACTGCCGTAATGTGTCGGAGGAGGTCTAGAAAGCTTCTCTGCAATCGACGGTGCAGTTACAAAATCAAATATGGAACATAACCAATACCTTTTTTTTTTCTTTTTATTGTTTTGATAATTTTGGAGTCTCACCCGTAAATAGATGTACCACTTGTGTTTTGCATTCCTGAGAAGGGGTAAAATTAGGGATCGATCTGGCTGCTCAGTCTTCACTCTGGGAGCACTATCGGGTGACATGGGATATCACCCAAAATGAGCCCACGCTGCTTTTCCCAATTACCGTGGTTCGATTTGCATTGCTGTTGCCTCGAGCAACCAAATAGTGCGTACTAGTTTTGCTTCTATAGATGTTCCGTTTACACCAATAGACCCGACCACACTGGTTTGCCTCGTCTGAAACTTGGTGGCATTGCTACAGTTGTTATAGAAGCCGACTCTTATGAGCAGGCTGCACCACTCTTGCTGTTGTTGGTGCCAACAGTCGTCATTTGTCGCGCGCAGCGAGGAGGAGGCCACTCGTGCCCTGGTGATGTTTAACGGACGCTGGTACGCGGGACGCCAGATCAGCTGCGGAGTTCAGCCCCGTGCAGCGGTGGAAGTCCGCCATTTGCGGTAACTGCATTTTTGCTTTTTGCCGTTTACTCCGTGCTCTTCCCCGTTATTTGTTCTGCTTTGTCAGTTTATGGATGCTTCCCCGTGTCCCCCTTTAACCTACTCCCGATTCTCTTGCTCCAATTTTTACGTTCCTCCGTTCCTTGTCTAATCCTCGTCCTAACCCCTGTACCTTGAATCTCTTGTTCCGAATTTCGTGTCTCGTTTTCTTTGTCGAATCTTGACTCTTCTTTCCTCTCCCAACATTCGAGTCCCGACTTCTTAGACCCTCGCTTTTCGGACCGAATGTGCCGATTCACTTTCACTCGAACCCTCGTTCCAGCTCTCGTGTCTTTACTCTCCCGTCTCAACTCTTTCCGTGGCTGTGCAGGGCTCTTCTTCCGCAACCGGTGCCCCAAGAGGCGCGGCTGCAACTTCCTGCATGTGTTCCGCAACCCCACGGACGAGTTTCGGGATGCGGACCAAGACCGGGAGTCTCCCGCATTCCCAAAGGCAGCTCCGGCACCCCCGCAGTCCCCCGTCCTCACCGGGAACGCGGATCCACATCCCACCGGCCGGATGGTTCGAGAAGGTCCTCGTCGACAAGGTCAGTCACCCCCACCAGAACGTTGGAATTGCTTTTGGCATTTGCCAAAGTGCACCGGCGCATGCAACAACTAAAACGCTGGTTTACACACTTGCGACCGCTTACGACGCTCGTTTAAAACCTCTTCAAATCTTTTACACCGAGAGAACACACTGGCCATCTATCAGGGAGTCGGGAACACTTTCAGTTTCTCTACATTTCCTATTTTTCTTGGCTCGAAAAACTTTTGACAATGTTATAAACTATCATTTCTCATAAATAGCGTGTGCATTTGATCTTGCAAAATACCGCAAATCCTTGGCTCTAGTGAAATCCAGTTCCAGGGTCACCTGATAGGTGGCGCCGGCGTGCCGACTGTTTTCTCGTCGTAAGAGATTGCATCAACTTGGTCCCGAGCAAACCAACATAAGTGTGCGAACGGGCCTTTTACACTATAAGCAGTTCGGCGTGAGAAATGTGCGTGAAAAAATATTTCACTTCCGTCAAGGCAAAGGTGGGTGTTTTTTTTGTTTTTTTTTTCCGTTCATTGCTTGGAAGCTTGGTAGCTTCTTTATTAAACTCTTAACTAATTTCTGCTTTAGTCTCGGATATTGCCGGTGCTGCTCCTAGCATTGAACGATGCCAGGAAACAGCCGATTTCCTCGGAATTGCACGCTTTTTCGGCGTTGATTCCCGACCTGCGAATGGAGACGGTAAAATAATCCCCAGTGAACGCCGATTGTGGCGTACAAATAAAACAATGATCTACGATATATGGTGTGTGTAGTGCACCTGAAATGAAGTACTATAGCCACGTAACCGCTCTTTCCTGACCACACGTAGAAATAGGAATTTTCAAGACGATCCGTGCAAATGCTTTATTTTCCTAACTAATTTGTGTATAGAGCGATATGACACATCAAAATGTGGCCAATTAGTTATTCTTTCAGAGGAAACTGAGGTTGGTATAATGCAAGAAAAAGATTTAAAAATTTCATTTCTTAAAAATACAATGTACTTGCGGAAGGCGTATAAACGCCGACACTTCTACAGCTATTCAAATTAAACGACAAAAGAAAATTTAAGAATATACAAAATGTGCTGCACACCCGCGGCCTCTATTTTTGGTTCGTTGTGGAGTTAGCCTCTGTAACACACGCGCTTTTCAACGAAGGAAGGCTTTTATTGGTGGAAGCACAGATGGTACACCTCACATCCCCAGCAGAATGCTTTCTTTGTGTTCTACCTTGGTTCTGTTATAGCCTCGATTGCAGTTCCTTTATATTTAGCATTTTGTCCGACTTGTTGGGGACATAAAACGTGCACGCTGGTTCAGGACAGCATTGGAAATTATGAGTGATGCTTACCCACAACCATCTGTAGTAGTAGTAGGTGTTGAGGATAGCAGAATAACAACCATCTGGTTAAGCAACACCTAAGTGTCCCCAGAGCTCTTGAGGTCTAAAACCATGCCACAATATAGTTGAATTATGTAAATAATGCCACCTTTGTTACAAAGACTAATGCAAGCAGTTAGCCATGTTAGGCAAGTGCAACCACCGTTCCCAAGACTATTTTTGACAGTCCACCAGCTTGTGATAAAGCTCAAACTTACATTGAAACCAAAACCTATGGTTCCTCGGCTATGAACCGGCATGCCCAAGAGAAAATTTCATCCATCGATTCGCTCGCTGAGCAATCTATATGGAAAAGTTGGGAAGACACTTCTGTAGAAGAATTCAAGGCTTTCCTTGGTGTTCTCATGAACATGGCCCTCAATCCCAAGCCGGACATCAAGGAATATTTCAGCCAAGAAATTTTGAAGAAGATGCCATTTTTTCCCGCCGTGTTCACACGCACACGATTTCTGCAGATATTTTGGATGCTGCATGTCTCTCCACCTCCGCAAGGTCCCTCACACCAGCCGACACGAGGTAGCAAGGTGAGGAACATTGTGAACTACATCAACACAAAATGCCGTGAGCATTTCAAGCCCGGCCCGAAGATTTGTGTCGATGAGAGTACAGTTGGCTTCAAGGGCAGGGTCTCATTCAAATGCTACAACCCGCAGAAACCAACGAAGTGGGGCCTCCGTGTCTATGTACTCGCTGATTGTAGAACAGGCTACGTGTCAGCATTCGAGCCCTACTACGGTAGCACAACAACAGAGAGCCTCTGCCGGCCAGACCTCCCCTTCACGTGTAGGATCGTCCTGCACCTCCTCGAAAAAGTGCAATGCACTTCACTCGGAAGCGGGTACCACCTCTATACGGACAGGTTTTACACGTCCCCACAACTGGCTGAGGAGTTGCTCTCTCAGGACGTTTTGCTCACTGGCACCGTCATGACAAACAGGAAGCAAATGCCCCAGCAGCTAAAGAAGAAGATGAAGAAGGGTGACGTGGCAGCGTATCGAAAGGGTGATTCATACATGGCCCTGGCTTGGCAAGATAAGCGCCAAGTTACCATGCTGAGCTCAGCACACAATCCCTCGACGAAGCCTGTGACAAGGAAACAAGCACACGGCCAAGCTGTGACACTGGACAAGCCAGTAGTCATTTGTGACTATACAGAGAACATGGGAGCTGTTGATCGAGCCGACCACTACTGCGCGAAGCTACGCGTTCTGCCGCAAGTCCCTCAAGTGGTGGAGGAAGCTCTTCTTTTGGATCCTTGAGGTTGCCATTGTCAATAGCTTCCTGCTAATGCAGATGCAACAGGCTGCTCAGGGACTGAAGGGGCAAAGGCACCTCCAGTACCGCCGTCAGCTGATCGAACAGCTGGTCGGGGACTTGCGAGTGCGACCCAAGAAAGAGGACGGGCGTCACAATCCGACACTGAGGAGAGGTTAGATGGAAGGCAGCACTTCATATACAAGCTACAAGAACGTACCAGCAAAGA
Source organism: Ixodes ricinus (assembly GCA_037355805.1). Lineage (NCBI taxonomy): Eukaryota > Metazoa > Arthropoda > Arachnida > Ixodida > Ixodidae > Ixodes > Ixodes ricinus. Next base: position 183,077 of record JAZHYW010037906.1, on the reverse strand, counting down.
CTGCGCAGTGTGCAGCGATCGAAAGACGAAAGGAGGCAGGAGGGAAACAGTTTTCTACTGCAAGACTTGCACAAAGAACCCCGGTCTGCACCCCGGAGAATGCTTCGAAAAATTTCACACTTTGTCGAAGTATCGTTAGAGAACACAGGAACGCAGAAGGACTGCGAAAATAAATATTTCTTGTAACCTCTGAACGCTTAACGAGATTGTGGAATATAATTCTCCACGCTCAAATTCAATTTCTTGATGGCACTTGGAAACCATCGATCACCGATGGCCGATGGGCATGGTCAGGAAAGAGTCAATTGCAAAATTGGTCATGCCACGCAATGAGGAAGCGGAGTGAGGTTTAAATATTCTTTAAGGGAAGATGCGGGTTGGGGACGCTGATTTTTTCAATATTTGCTCTAAAACAATGAAACTTTTGCTCCTTATAAAGTTCTGGCTTCTCTTTTTAAAACAGGTATTAATTTTAATGTAGCTTCTATAGTTCCGTGTTCAAAGGCATGGAAAGGTTTCCTTTGTGTGGACGTCCGGGTACACTAACTTTTTTATGACGAGCATGGGGCAATAACTCGTTATGCTCCCTATGACGTGTATAGTGCCGGTATCTAGTCATAAGCTGTGTCCAATTTTTGAATTTAATAAAGAAAAATAAAGACATAATAAAGCCTTTTAGAAGCCCTTTAAAAGTTAGTTAAAATTTGCAGAAACAGTATTAAGACATTGCAATTCCAAATAGATATTGGCACAATACCTTTCCTCAAGATAACACATAAAACATTACATTATAATTGGAAAATTCTAAGTACCAAAAGCTGATTTCACAATCTGTGAAGACAACTCAAAGTTGCAGAACGAGAAAAATGCATATGTATGCTCTATAAATATTGTCTGCGATTACATTAAATATGGCCAGAAACTGGCAGGGTGTGCAGGAAACATTCAGTCAGTAAACCCATCTCGCACTGTATGCTGCGACTTATCTGGCCCATATTTGCACCATGTGCAAATATGGGCCAAATGGCTGGTTCTTATGGGTCAGACATCACCTACATTAGCTGTTCCTCTCTCGTCGGCATTTCGGTCTTCATAGGGTTTTGGTTGGTGGCTTTCGCGGTAGCGCAGTAGTTGATGACTTTCAAGTTCATGCCAAAACTCGTGCAAACTCCCGCTGTCATAGCTTCGCTTAAAACGTCGAAAGAGAGAACCCACTTGGGGCAAGTAAAGATCCCCTCCCTGAGGGTCAGGTTGTTTTGTCCCGGTCCTTATCAGAAGTTGTAGGTCAGGGCCGGGCGATTGTGGACTGCCGCACTGGGTTGTCGCCTCGCTGCTCGTTGGTGGTGGTGGGGCCTTGAGGAAAGACGCTCAAAGTCGACAGAAACGATCGATCAAAATAAATATATTAAAATGACGAGAGCAAACTTAATGACAAGACTGTTCGCTCACGGCAGTAGTAAGACGAAAAATGCGCTTTGGTGCAAAGGGCCCACCGCGCCTGGTGAGGCTCAAAGTAACTGCTTGTCAGCTACACGGATTGGCGGATCGTGGGAGATAACTTGCTCTGCGCGCGGGCCTGTTCAAACTCACAGGGGAGAACGACTGTGCCATTTGCACCATTTTGCGCTAGATACATTTGTCCGTGCCATCCTGCGCCATGTGGCGGAAACTACGCCACAGCAAATACCTCGCGCCATTATGCACCAAATCGTAAAACGTGCGCCAAAATTTTTTATTTTGCCTTGGTTTCGGTTTTTATTGACTCGATTGGCAACATTGAGCGCGTTTAGCTTGGTCGGCTTTGCAATCTTTTGTTCTGATTGTTCTCCCTGTGTATCCCGAGTCGGAAGCGTGCGAAAAAACTCGGGAGTCGGATTCTAAGCGCTACACCACGTGCGACTGGATTGTTGTTCTTCAACCATAAGCGGTAAAGCAAGTCAGCCGAGGTGAGGTCGAGTCGTTAGGCGTCAGATTGCCTGATGCTCTGCGGCCTGGGATCCAGACGTCAGCCAGTTGAAAACAAATGAGCAAAAGATTCCTTTTAGTACTTCATCGTTAGAAGTTGGAACCGCATTCCCGCAAGATGAATTGCGATTTGATAGAACTGAAATGCGGTCTGATCAAAAACCTTGCCAGCTAGCAGCTCTCACGCGAGCGGTAGATCTGCTTGGCGTACTTTAACCTTGCTCCTGCTTATCGCTTTGAATACGATAACTCCGTTCATTGTAGTCTGCTGCTTCGATATTGAGTTGCCCTGTTCCTCCGCACAACTGCACGTCCGTTGCTTATGCACATCACGTGGTTCGCACATATAATTACTATGTCGAGCGCATGTGGGTTGTGCAATAAGCAGTGCTGGTTTGCATTTTGAGCAGCTGAAAGCCACTCAGAAAATATCAAGGACACTATCTTCAAAAACATATGGTACTTGCTTTTTGGTTCTCATTAAGGCTCACAAAGTTTCAAGTTTTCCCATCTGTTACACTGTTATCCTATCTACCTTAGGTCCCTAACCACTCATGTTCACCTGTGCTGCTAAGCACAATTGAAATTGCTCCCATGCTTGTCTAAGACACAAGTTGAAGTGCAATGAAATCTGATCTGAGCTGCTCCTAGCCTGCTCCAGATCATAGTTTTAGCTGCTCCCAACCTGCTCCAAAACAGCTGCTTCAGCTGCTCCTGTGGCTGCTCCCAAGTACATTTCATGAGTTCCTCCCCTGAAGTCAACGTTTTCCCGCCCGCAAGGTCGAGAAAACTCCCCGCTGACACAGGGCCCGTCCAACCAGGACATTTGTACAATTCTATCGGCCCAAGTGCCAGTGGGTCCTCCCCCAAGCACAGGGGAGCCACGGAACTTGTTCTTTCTCTTTTCTACGAAGAAAAACAACGCTAAACGCCTTGGGGAATTCTCCCATCTGGGCGATACTTTACAAAGAAAACACCCTCATTTCGCGGCGTCAAAGCAAATTGATTCCGGTTCAAACACTGTTCACTCTCCATGGCACTGCATATTGCAGACTCGGAAATTTTGTCTGTTGGTGGTCTTTTCTCTACCAACAAGTGACGTACGCTGGCGCACTATGTGCGTCGCTCTTTGCCTTTGTCTCAGGGGCTCTCGCAGTCCCCTGAGTCACCGTAGCAGCCGGGAATCTAGCCGGGAGTCGAGACGATCCAGCCGGTCCGAGAGAAGCAAGCGCTCGGATTCTCCTGAACGAGAGCGCCGGAGCCACAAGCACAAAAAGCACCACCACAAGTCCCACAAGTCTCACAAGTCATCGAAGAAGAAAAAGAAAAGCAGGTCCAAGACTCGCTCCAGGTCTCGCTCAAGACCAAAAACTAGTTCAGACACGAAGTCGGATTTTAGCACCACCTTGGATGTGGCTGTCAAGCCAGAGACAATGTCTGACACAGAGTCAAAGACAGAGTCAAAGGCAGCAACTGAGTCAACACCACCGTCCATTTCATCGGGCGAAGAGAGTCCAGAAATGGGCTCAGCCTCGTGTCAGGACGTTGTGGGTGACGAAGCGAGTTCTTCAAAGTTTGATGATTAGAAAGTTGGAGGAATCGGTTTTAGCTGGGTTCTTCCATCTTGTGATATAGGAACCAGTCTGAGGTAGGCAGTGTGATACCCAGTGATCCTTGGCTTTACCTTGAAAGTGACTCCACTACCTGCTATAAGTAGCTTGCGGTTTGCATTCATTAGGTCTGTGTTGGGAGGCAGGAACTTGTGCATGAAGCTTATGAGCTCAAAATAAAGCTGGTTTTGCACATATTTTCTTTTTATTCTTTTTTGTATTGAGCATTAGCATATAGAATCAACATTTCACTGGCAAAACTGTGTCTTGTTTAATGTGTCTGCTGTTAACTGAGTCACTTTAATCCTTCAAAGTCTCTCTTGGCGATTACTGCCTAGAAGACCCCTTTGGCTCAGCTGAGTTTGTTCCAATTGAAATGCTGATTGGCTCAACAGGTGTATTTTATTCACACAGGTGTGCTCAAGTTTCAGTGAATGGATACTGGTTCCCTATATCACCCTATGAGGTGAGTGGTGGCATAGCCAGGAAGAAGGCTTATGAAACTTCAGCCCCCCTCCCTCCCCCCAGAATCCAGCCGACCCTATGATATACACTTGCATTTCGCTGCCCCTCCCTCCCTTTGTACCCCACGTCATGGACATCTCGGCCACTTCAATCCCCTTCCCCCCCCCCCCCGAAAAAAATTCCTGGCTACGCCACTGGTGGAGAGGATGATCTTCAGCTTTATGTTCACACTTGTCTTTCCATGTGAAACCTTCATTTTGAAAGCAGGCAACTATGAGTATTTATTTCTCATACAAAGTACCCAAAAAGTTAAAAGAATGTGATTAGATCGGTAAATACCGGAAGAATGCGTGACGCTATTTGTATGATACCAGGCTACTTCCCAAAATATTTTATATACGTTTGAAGCAACTTTGGAACTACCTTCAACTGTACCAATTATTAAAATGTACAAAATGTCCCTGAAAAAAGAAAAAAAAGGTTATTTTATCGTAAAAATAAACTGCGTCACCGAACGCTCATTCTCCGCCCATATGTAGCCCTAGAGGTCCGAACCAGATTCCAAAGTTTCAGCACTTACCGTCAGGGCGACATTCTTAACCCACCTGGCCCACCTGTACACGTACGCCGCTTCGCGGCGCACATCCATGCACCGCCGGCGGCTCAAGCCCCGCTGTTCCCCATTGCACCTCCGAAGAGCCCATTCCACCAAAAACGAGTGAAATGCGGGCCATTAACAATTTTGAAATTTAAATGTTAAATTCTGTTATCTGGTTCGGACCTGTAGTGCTACATTCGGGCGGAGAATGAGCGTTCGGCGATGATTAGTTTATTTTAGCGGTAAAATTCTTTTTTTTTTTTTTTGGGGATTTTTTATGTTTTAGATACTCCTGTGAGTACATTTGCTCAAAATTATTTGGTAGAACTTACCGCTGTTACTCGCCCGCTCGTGGTCGGAATCGGCTGAATTACGTAATTTAGGAGCTGACCGTCCATAGCAGGTGGCTCAGTGCACAGGACACCGTGGGTTGTCTCGTTTTTATGGTGTCAGCTTCCGGTTCACATCTGTTTGTTTTAGCGTTTCTGCGTGGGCTACAAATGGATAGGTAATGGGTCCTGCCCTTAGGAACATTAATATTATTAGCCGCCGGATCGAAGTTAATGACACGTTGGAAGTGATACGGCGACGGAACAGCGCGATTTTGAAAGCTCTCGCAACAGATGCGACCCGTGCGAACTCCCCGATAAGGGTCCCTGGGCGCGTGCGCGGCTGGTTTGGACGCCCACCGTGTCGTCCTCGCGTTGGCGGCGGGAGGCTTTGAGCGCGTCTTGTTTCCGGTACTGGAGAACTAGGGCTCCGTTGCGTCACTGAAGGTAGCCGCTCGCGGCTCCTATCGCGGGTGGGAGGTTGAGAACAAACGGCTGAGCGAGCGCATCTTGCGAAGCCATCTATTCGTTTAAGAAAACAAAGCGGAACCTTCTCAAAGGTAACTCAAACGTCACGTGGGCCCATTCTTATCGGTCATTTGCCAAAACGGCATTCCTCGCCATCTCCAAACACGAACGTGTGAATGGGACAGATGCGCGAGTTCGCGGAGAGCAGACGGCGTCGGGATATTGACCCAGGCCTGGGGGAAGTGACGTTGACCCGCGCTTCCGCCCATGCTCCACCAATGGCGAGCGCGGAAACGGCGGTGGCGGGATGGAAGCGGCGCGTAGCGGCAACCGCCGCTCCAGCGCTAGCGCCGACGCCTGCCGACGGCGACGCAAGCGTCGAGCTAAACCGGTTGTTCAGGAAAGCGGACACCGGCGGCAGCGGCCGTACTCGACTGTCGTAGTCGTCGCCGTCGTCGTCATCGCGGTGCGCGCTCCGTGCAGTGTTCTGCTCCCAGCAAGGCGATGCCCACCTCTTGATCTTCGCACACGCCGTACCACCGTGCCGCACATCTTTCTCCATGGCGCATCTACACGGATTACTCGTAGCCGCGACGATTCTGGCGCTGTGCGCTGCGCGACCGGACTCGAACGGCGACGGAGCGTGCTCGTGGGCGCGCGAGCAACTCTCCACGAAGCTTGGGGGCCACACGTGGACGGACCTGCTGTCCCCGGCGCCCGTGTCAGGTGGGTGAAGCTCCAGGGTGATCTTCGCTCGGGGAGCAGACGACGCGTATCCCGTTCCGTCTAGCAGACGACGTGGACATGGGGCTGCGTTTCTCGGATGCGGGATCATCTTCGCATCAATGGGCGAGGTAGACCAGTTGAGCGACCGGGGACCCTTGCCAGCGGACGAGGAGGGCGATAATTCCGTCGCGGCCGTTTAACGTTCGCCCATATTTCTTGTTGGCTTCTTTTCTGGGGCGCCCTCGGTTTTTGGACGCGTGCCCGGGCAGCGACTCACCAGCTGCTGGCAGAACCGGCGACGCGGATAGCACACGGCTCGTCTGGAGGCCGCAGCGGCTCCCAGACGCGGCGTTCAACGCGATCGTTTGTCTGGATCCAACGGGTTACCCGCGGCCAGTCCGTCACCTGCGCGCTGCTCGTGCAGACGCCGATGACAGCGGCTCCTGCGGTTCGTCAGGAGGGGCTCGCGCCGAGGGTTCGGGCCGCGGGCGGCCAGACGCTCCGGCGTGACGTACGGCCGGCGGCAGGCGGACTGCCAACGCTCGCCGTCTGCGTTTTTGTGTTTGTCTCGTTCCAATCGAGTCTTCCGGGGTTTCTTTTTCGCGGGTCTGACGAACTTTCCCCGGTCCGCCCGCGCTGTTTACGTAGCCGTCTGGGTGGGCGGCTCGTTGAAGGTTGTCGGCGTCGTTCCACCTGCTGTTGCGACCGACGCCAAACGAGGAGCGCGGGCGAGTAGATTAGATCTTGGCTGCTGTCATACTAACGCACGGACACCACATGCACCTCTGATACCTGCCCCGTAAATGGTACCGGGTTGTGGGGCCCCGACTTCGACGTTCTTCTGCGTGTTTCATTTAATGTTGTGCAGTTAAGAATAAACGGAAATAGAAGAAGAAAAAAAGAAAGAGAAAAAAGCTTATCGTGTGTTGCGCACACGTGAAGTGCGTGATAAATCTGTATCGCAGTTCAGTTTCCTTCGCCTTGCACCTTATGATGAAAAGCTGTCTGACCGTGATTTCGACTGCATTGCACGAATGTTTGACAGTCGCACGGACCTAGCCTATGAGTCTATGAGCTATCACACTGGCGTACCGACAAGTGCAAGATACCAGCGGCAACATAAAACCCGGAAGTGTCTTAAAAAAAAAAAGAGAGAAATAGGAGCAGTTTGTTTTTCGGTTTATCATTGATTGTGCTTTCGTTCTTGTTTTCGTTTTGTTTTTCCGTAGGCTGTTTCTCTTTTCAGAATATGCAGTTCCGACCATTGGTAACCTAAACAAAACATTTAAAACGAACGTTCGATAAACTGTCACGGCTGACGTATTGACGTTTTTCTCTAGATTTAGAGTTTTGCTCATCCTCTGAATCATATAGGTACTGGCAGGATAAGAATGATACGGAGGTCTTTCCGTTGGTCCGCTTCCAGCGCGAGCGTGCACGGTCAGCCATAGCACGACGGGAGACCGCGAGCGCGTCCCGGAGGCTCCGAAGGACACGTCCTGCGCTTGTCCTGGCACTGACTGGCTGCGGTACCGTTCGGTATTTTCACATAACTAAATATTTATCCTCTCCGGCGAAATCGAGCGAATAATTAAAGCGCTCAAAGCCAGTAATGGAAATTAGAAGTTGCACTTGGAAACATATACACGCGGCAGTCGGAGGACTACTACACCGTGGTCCGCACTCGCCATCTTGATTTCTATCGCACGAACCTCGTCTGCTTCTGCTGCCCGGTATTCCTCATTTTACGTCGGGGAAAATGCCAAAGAACTCGCCCTACTGATCGAACCGAAGGCATTATAATTTAGAACGCTTCTCCAACTGGTCGTATTTTTGTCCCGGCAATTTGTTTTTATTTTGCGTCCCTAAAATGCGTTTCTTTCTATTTTTTTTTTGCTTCACTTTTTACGTATTAAATTTGTCGTTGGAGGAAAATGTTCTTTGGCAGCGAGTGAAGCATAACCGCGCCACGCATCCACGGCTTCCCAACGCACTTGTGTTCCACGCTGCGGAACTCGCGCATCGCTGCTGGGTTCGATCCCCGTCCCTGCCCGTTTATGTGGGATGCCATTGAAAGGTTCCAGACACTATTTGAAGGTCGGAGATGAACTTGCCGTTGTCTAAACCCCCGAACAGCAAATCTTGGAGGGGGAACACGTTATCGCGCCTGCCTGCGCCTGCCTCCGCACCACGCCTTCTGTCAACATGCAGCGTGCATGGTGCCGTGCCACAAAAACAAAGGAGCACGCGCCTCACTTGACCTTGTTCGATCGAATGGAATGGTACGAGCGTGTTGCTGGAGTCTTCCTTTCACGCTGCTCGAGTCCACGCGTCAGGTTCTGAAGCTGTATATATATATGTAACCCCGACCTGGATGTATGTCAGAGCTCGGTGGTAGTGCGGAGCTGAGCTTCGGGATTCTTGTGTGTCGTATCCTGACACTGAGAGCAGCAAGTTCGATACTCTGCAACGTCGTCAAACTCGACCAAATACCACCTAAGACGCCAGCGACGCCGTGCGAACGTGTCTTCGGCGGTTTTCTGCACTCAGTTTAAAGATGGCAGCTAAACTTTACCGCTTAGGTCACTGCCATGATTAGTGGCTTTCCGCCACAATATACGCTGTTTCATTCTTGGTGTACGACGCTGCTGGCGCGAGCATGGGGTTTGATTTCGCAGATCATTTCCAAGCGTCCTTGCGCTAACGAAACCATAGGTGAAGCGACGCGCTCGCGCCAGTATCAGCTCGGACCATGTGGAGCGAAAGCTCGCGCTGCGGAACCCAGTGATCCTGCAGGCTCAGTGCCGCCCACCTTTGCCCGTACCGGTGTGCGGACGTCTATCACCACTGCGTGGATGACCTTAGCGCGCCGTCTCTCATCTACAGCGGGGACAGCAGATGCCCACCACTTTCCGCTGTCTAAACAAACACGGAACACTATTACTCGCTTCGACCGATTTTATTTTTAAGAGTAAGACAGTAACAACTGGCAATCGGATGTTCCAGGGCCATGTGCCATACATGGCTCTGGGATGTCCGCGCTAACAATGCCGTGCTGTGGTCACGGATGCCACGAGTCGCGTGCGATGCTACCAGAGAAACATGAGGAGGAGTGCTCGTGCCTCCCCACGTGACGGCTCTCGCGCGCTGTCGATCACGTGGTGAGAGATCCGACACCCATTGGTTGAGCGAGAAGGCCCGCTGTCAGCTTATCAAGGCCGCAGCGGTAATTGAGCCATCCCGCGGTCGTCAACCTTCCTCCGCGGGAAATTAGGGAATGGGGGAGTCCCTGTTTTCCGACCCGAGGGTTCCAAGGTCGGCACAAGCAATGCCACCCAGAGGACAAGGCCCCCACAAGCGTCATCACAAGTGGACCCACGCAGCGCCGAATAGCTCGCTTCAGCATTGCCGTCAGCGCGTCTCGCAGCGTCTCAGAAGGAGCGCGACGCGGAGACGCCGAGACGGACGCGTCCGCCGCTTTGGGAGCTTCAGCGTGTTTGCCGCTAACGGTGACGTCATGCTCAGGCCTTGTCTCGTAGCTGGTCCAAATCGCTGCCCGCCCGGGAGGGAAAGATCCTCGGTGCGTTCTCTGGCTGTTGTCCCCTGCGCTTGTTGTCGTGGTCGTCGCGGAGGCCAAACCATTGTTCCACCCTCCCGAGGCGACGGGGTCCCGCGACAAAGGGACACGCCGAGGGGACGCTGTTCTGCGTCGGGGGAATGAGAGGGCCGCTGCTTTCTTCTGCTCCCGAAAATGGAAAGTGAACAGTTCCTTTGGGCCTCGTTTTCGCGGCGTCCGGTGCAGGTTACCGAGAAAAAATATATTCCTCTTTATTTATTTTTTTTCCTTTTTTTTTTTTGGGGGGGGGGGGGGGTGGCTTCGATTTGTTCAGAAGACGCCGAACGGGTCCTGCGGTTTGTTTCGTCTTGTGTATACATTTTGTTGTCTAATTAGTAACGTACCCAAACTGCGTGTTTTCGGGCTTTTAGCGTAGCCCTAAGACAGAACTTTTGAGACGAAAGAAGACCTGGGGAAAATATACGAAGGAAACGGACTGCAGCATGGCGGACTCTGTGCAAGCTAGCACGGAATACCACCGCCGTAGCCACGGTCTCTCGGTGGACGCCGATCGTAACGCGCGTTAAATTAATCTTCGGAAATTTCGATACCAGCTATTTCGTCGGGGAATTACGAAACAAGTGTTATATGACCGCTTCGCTCGCACCAAGGTCGATAGGGAAAGGTAACCACTCGGTCATCTCGAGCCGCGGCGTGACTTTCATCGCCCGCGTGGTGTACCGTATACTATACATCACGGGCGAAGAATGTATTTGTCAGATAAAGATAGAAGACATTCCGTGATTAGAAAGCGGGGAGAAAATAGGGGAGGTGAGCTTCTTCGAATTCCACATCGTTTATAAATCAACCAGTGAAGTTTCTTTTTTTTTTCTTTTCTTTTTTGAAATTGATGCGGGTCTTGGTGAACACCTCTCGAGCCGAGTACAACCGTTCGATCAGCGTAGCTTGTCAAGAGAGCCCAAACAAACTCGTCGAGATAGAATAGGAGAAGAGCGAGAGATTGGATCGGGAATGCGGGGACGCCCCCTGTCGGCCTCGGGCATTTGCGAGGAGGACTCATTTGCCAGGACTGCGGTCAGTCGGACGTCTCTTCGACTCGCCCGGGGCCCGATGTCGTTTCCGATACACTGACAAAACGCGTTTTCCCCCCAATTACCCGCAGCTCGACGGCGCGGAAGAGCTTTTTGACCCGAGGAAGCTTGAAACCGACACTCCTCTCCTCGTCGGGTCTGTGCTCGTGGTCGTCGGCATATTTAGGCTCGCTGTTCACGGCTCAGGCTCAGAACGAGCTTCGACTTAACGTCTGCCAAAAAAGACCAGCTCGAAACACGCACATTGCGGGAGTCCCGCGGAAGTATTGGGAGAAGCGAAGGTGTGCGGACGAGCTGCAGGTTAGAAAACATCATAGTCGAAACCAGTGGTGCCCAAAGTGGGGCAGTCGCGGGGGCAAAGCCGAGCCGCTGATAGCTTCGATACTGCTCTAAAGGGGCGGAAAGGAGGGTTGCGCAACTCCGATTCCCCTGAGCACGGGGAAATAAAATAACGGACGACACGTGCGCCGACGGACTCGGCCGACTCAGCTGTGGACCGCCGCCAGTGGGTATCGAGCTGGTTTGCAGTCACCGTGCCGAGCATCTCATTACCGCTTCGTAGCCAATCAGGCTGCGGCATTGGCCTATAAGACCGCCTAATCCCCCGAGCAAGGGCCGTGAACGAATAGGGAAGCCTGGCCCCGCGATAAATGCGCACTTATAGTTGCGAATTGGCATCCCCGCGTGCGGTGAGTGTGCCCCGCGAACGGAGCGGACACCTGCAGCTCGTTGTCACCGAGACACGCATGATCACCGGGATGCGCTCGGCTTTTTTGATTGGCCGAACTGACCAGGCAGGAAGAGCAGAGATTGGTGCTTCGAGTGCAGCGGGCTTTTCAAGGCACCTTTGTGTACGAAGAAACTCCGACGGGGGTTGCTCTCGCTCACGCGTTGACAGCGTGAGCCGCGGGACAGGTGTCTCTGCACGGACATTGTTCGACGGCTCGTTTATCTCGCTATCTATCGCGCGGACAGATCGGAGAAAGGGCCGTATCGGCTGAGCTCCGAAGAGCCGTCCAATTGCTCGCGCGAGACTCCGACGCTATCCGGCGTAGCGCTCCACCCCGCGAATATCCACCGTAACCAACCCGCAGAGAGCGGTCCCTGTGCCGACGAGGATGGCGTATGACTTCTGTCATATTGCCGTACCAACTGACGTTACACTTGTCTTAAAGTAAAGGGTAGTTTTTGTTCCACCGGTGCGTTTCATGCGTACTTTTATTCCGACGTCAACAGCCTTCCCCGAGCTAACAGGGTACAAGCCCTGTCCCTTGTCTCGTACTCCGACGCAATACGAGCCATCCGAGCTACTCCGATACCGTCGAGCGATCTTCCGGAGGTGGGAAGCCAAGGGTGTAGGTCGCACGTTCCCATTGTTGAATTGGCTCGGAGCTTGTCCGCTACGGTGCATCGGGACGTGAGGTACCTCTGATCGTCCCTGAACTGACGTGGAAGCTGCGGGTGACGACCGACCGTCTGAGTGCTTCCAGGAAGTTCCTTTGGATTACCCCGCTCTTTGGTGGGGAATCGAGCTTGTCTTGAGGTGCGAGTTGCACAAACAGCCGAGAGACACTTGAGCTTTTAAGCCGCTGTGTTCGGTGTAGATGTGCGCGCACTCCAAATGCATCTTCGAAGGCTTCGCAGCTATGCTCCCAACATGTTTGCGGTCAGTTTTTGTACGACCAGTGCGACCGTCACACGAGGAAGAAACACGCGTCGGATAGTGTCTGGGTCCCGCATTCCGGTTTCGTGTCCCGCGTCAACTTCAGCATGTCCCGATTTCACGCTGTCGTAAAATTCCTTATGCAACTGGTGGCGCTGCCGAACAACGGGGCACCGGGAAGCGCGGCACTGGGAGGGAAAATTATTTGAGCTTAATTGCCGCCATGCAATTTGCAGTTGTATATCCTGTCGGATTAAATGTGTTAGCAGAGCCACATTTCGTGTTCTGCGTGTTGATACATTTCCTGAATTTCCTCTAATAGTTCTTTTTTCGCAGCTGCCGCAGTCGTGATATAATACTGTTCTTGTCTTACTACTTCTCCCTCTCCTGGTCAGCGTGTCCCGCATTTCGCTAACAGGAAGGTTGTCGCCCTAGTCTGCTGGCTGAACTTGAGTTGTCAGGAGAAAATTATGCTCTCTCTCTCTCTCTCTCGCTTGCTCTTGTCAGTGTCCCGTTTCTGTTATCGACGAGTTCTTGGTTCTAGAGTGGCAGTTTATTGTCTGCAGGTGTGTGACATAGGAGCGTGGTCTGTCTCCCCGGAGGTATCATCTTCGTCACCCGGTTTTGGGGCACCAGCCTACACCGGTGCAGAGAAGTGTAGCGCGGAGCAGCAGAGAGCATTCAGTCCGTATTTCCGTGGAAAGGAAGAAATCTACATAGTTAAATAAGTGGACGTCTTTTCGTTTTCCGTGGACGCAGTCCGATCCTCAGCTCATTCGAAAGACGAGTTCTGCCCATTTGAACGTCGCCCAGGTTCCAATCGCTCGATGCTTCGTCGTCCCGAAGCGCGTGGCTGTCGAAAGGTCAGCACTCTTTGCGCAATAATTGCTCGAGAACAGAGTGCGCCGCGAAAAGCTCTCACCCGCGTAAACAAGTTGTCGGCGGTTAGGGGAAATTGCTTCGAGGAACGTTCCAGGTGGGAGGGCGTCTTACTGTCAGCGTGTGCGGTAGGTATAGAGAGAGTATCCCGTAGATGGAACGCTCGTGGGAGATCAATCTGTTACAGCCGGGACTGTTTGCGTGGAAACTGAAAAAAAGATTCAGTTACGCAGCAAGCGGGGCTTCCTCGCACCGCACGTGTATGTTGCAAAATTGACAGCCGACGAGAACGTAACTGGTGTTGACTGGAGGGTTCCAGGAAATCATGCCAGCGTCGCACACGGAGTCACTCTGCTGTGCTTGGACGGGAAATTCCTCGAAGTCGGGGACGACTGTGTGTTTCGGGAAGCGGCTGACTTGGAGGAAGCGGTGCTTCGCTTGACGCCCGTGTGTGCCCCGCAGTTGGGGAGGCAGCCAATCGTTCGGAGGCAGCCACGGCAGTGGCTGAGACCGCGTACGATCACCAGCTTTGGCAAGTGTCGGTACCATGTGGTGGCGTTCGTACGGACGCAGCCGCTGAATCGTCTTGCAGTCAGCGGTTTATAGTACCGCACCAGCCCACACCGATGCAGGGCAGTACAGTAGAAATACTTTGCTTTCATTCACTTGCTCGCAGAACTGAGTTGTTGAAAAAAAGAAGGGGGAAAAGGGCCAACGAGCGACTGCTCCAGCGCCTCTTCCATCTCCAGAAGCGACACGGGGGAAAGGGAGGGGGGAAAGACAGGACACATTTTGACGACGAGTGACGGCGAGGGAGGTCCCCCTCCAGCCCACGGGACATTCCAAAGCAGGTCCGGACAGGAGCCCGGCCACACGACAGCAGCGGCAGCGCACGCGGAGGCACGGTGGCGCGCGGAAGGGATCCGGCTGTTCTCGCTTACCTGCTGCACTGCTCGCGGGGCGAGAGGGGCCCAATTGGGCTTGTTTAGGCGCCCCCTCCTCGCCGCCGCCGAGACAAGGCCGACGCGTGACGTCATCGTTGGTGGATCCCCGCCCCGAGCGGCGAACACGGTGAAGCTCGCGAAGCGGCAGACGCGTCTGCCTTGGCGTCACCGCGTTCTAGCGTCGTTGTAAGACGCTGCGAGACGAGCCGGCAGCGGTGCTGACGCATGCCAGGCGGCTCCGCGTGGATGCACCAGTGATGACGTTTGGTGGGGAAAGGTGCAGGCCTTGTCTCGTAGCTGGCTCCGCGTGTGTCGGCCCATCGGAGGACTTGAAACGGACTGCCGGCTCTTCTTCGAGAAGACGGGAGAGCGCGGTGGCGAGGAATTTCCCAAAGCATTCTTACACACCTCGTTTTTGTTTTCTTTTTTGGCGCCCGGTCTTTTCGGTCGAAGCTCGGCAGCGCTTCGCACCGGCCGTGCGCTTGGCGGGCGCGCTCGCTCCCGCGTGCGTGTGTTTGTGAGAAAGGTATTCGGCTGAATGGCCGGTGTCCTCCTCTTTGTGCGCAGCGTGCGAGGCTGGCCAACCCCGGGGGCATCCGGCGAAGGCTGCGGGTTCCGCCGACGTTGTTTGTTGTTGTTGGGCCGGTCTGCCGTGCCGCCCGGTGGGCCGAGCCGGATGCGTGGCTCGGCCCTGGAGGAGCGCCGCCCCACATCCAGATTAGGTCATCCGCGGGAGACAAGGGATGGCACGCGGAGAGCCCTTTCGGACACTTCGACGCCTCGTTCGTAAAGAAGTTCCTTGTCTCTCTTTTCCTTCAAAGACTCGGCACTCGGATCATGAGCGTCGTCCTTTAATAGGTGCGACCACCGAGAGATGCGAGCTGTACCTGCAGCGCTCGTTCAGTGCCAGTGGCACGAAAGGACCTCATTCTGACTTCGGGATCTCTGTTGAAAAAGCCTCGCTTCTCGCGGGACGTTATTAATGCGCGAGCATCAGTACCTACACGACAGCGAAAAACCGACGCCTTCCGTCTGCGGACAAAGCAGCGGAAAGGGAAGCGGGCTGCGTACAGGTACGCGTACACGACATTTCTTCGACATTAAAGTTTTAAAGTACTTCGCGCAGTGCATGAAGGATGCGCAGAACTTCTTTTTGTGTGACAACTAGTATAGTGCACTTGAAAGTGATTCGAGCGTCTTGGTTCTCTCTCGGTGAGCGAAGGACTCATCGCTGCGAAGTCGCGTCTAGACAGTGATAAAGCCCAGTTCGTCTTCAAAATCCGCAGGGACAATGAGTTCTCACTCGCTCACCGTCTTTGATGAAAGTATATGCTCCAGATAAAGGAAGACAATATTAGAAATAGAAATCGAAGTAACGAGTATCAAAGTTGGGGCACGAGCGAATTCTACTCGCATCCCCCAAAAAAACGAGGACGAATGACTAAAGCGCGTGTCCACATCACACCGACTCCCGACTGTGATCCTGAGGTACTCAAGGCACACAGTCAGGTGGAAGATACTTCTACGCATAGCCGATGTTATTAGATTAAATCAGTTGTGGAACTCCCTTCAGTTCGTCACCTCCCGTCGTTTGAAGCGCCATCTAGATTTTCGTTTCAAAACTGCGTGTTCCAAAGAGTACCAAACCTTACCAGAGTATACGGTGAAACGCCACCTAGACGCTGTGCTTCGAAACGTACGTATTCTGTAGAATACACTGCAGCTTCTATAGCAGCGGTCCCTCCAAAACAGGGGTACATCTAACGACGGGAGGCGAGTTGGGAGGCGGGGTACTGCTTGTGCAAGCAGCGTCAGTTCTCTAACCGAGGTAATCTAGTAACCAGCGCCTCATCTAGTCCGTCGTCATTTTGTTGCGCTATTTTCAGTATGCATCACCGACTCGCCCAGATTCACAGGCTGGGCGAGCACGCGCTCAGCTTCCATCAGTGCTCAAAATGGGAGAGGTACATTTGACTGGCTGCATTGCCGAGGAAAGTAGACCTGCGCATGATGTCACCGTTAGTGGGTCTCCCACCCGTCGCAAGCGGCAAGCCCGCTGAAGCTCGAGGAGGGACGCCGCAAAACGGTTGACGCATCCCTGTTTGCATCGCCGCGGGCTAGCGTCGCTCTCCTTGTGCGACGCTGCGAGACGCGCTGTCGACGACGCGAGCTAGGCGCCGTTGCGTGGATTCATGGCGTTTGGGGAAAAGGCCTTCTAGGATGGACTGAGGCAACACTGAGGCCCGTGTATTCCAGTCCATTTCTCCGGGGATGTTCTCTGGACGCCCCTTGCTCCGCCTTCCGCGTCCACCTGCAGCCTCGATTGATTTATCGACGAAGAGAAGCAGCTTCTCGAGTGGCCATAAATCGAGGAACGGATGTCGTCGCGAACAGTTTTCGGTAGCGGGCCCCGCTTGTCGTCGCGACGGCGGGTCAGCCACCGGCGAGGCATGCCGCCGCTAATGACCAATCAGCGAGGCCCTTGGCGGCGCCGCGCGTCGGCGGGACCTTGAACCTGCGGGTGTGGGTCCGTTCATCGTCGGCGGAGGCTCGCTCGGAACACGCGGGCGGGGCGCGCACTCGTCATCGCCCTTCGTCGTCATCGCTTCACCTTGCGATGGACCGCAACGGACGCTGCCATCCCAGCCACTCGGGCTGTGATGACGTGTCTATACTCCATGTGGTAGCCAGTAAAGTTTCGTTGTAAGTCAGCGATGGTGTCTGTCTGTCTTCTCTTTTTCTGTCCGTGTCGTAGCGCTGTTTGTACTTTTAATGTATGAACTTAACGTTACAATGCGCCACTCTTGGAGGTCACGTGACATTCAGGCAGCATTGGATTGGCTTGGCTGACTCGTAGCGTATCCCGCGTTCCATCGGTAGGTGAAACGGAGTAGATGATGCGCTTGTTTGTCAACCGCCAAGGAAAACTGCATCACGCACGCGACGTGCACGAATCACTGTCGCGTGCTCGCTCCAAAAGAAAAAAAAAA
Source organism: Ixodes ricinus (assembly GCA_037355805.1). Lineage (NCBI taxonomy): Eukaryota > Metazoa > Arthropoda > Arachnida > Ixodida > Ixodidae > Ixodes > Ixodes ricinus. The sequence goes on along the minus strand of JAZHYW010037906.1, from coordinate 165,772 downwards.
AGAAAAGGAGCGGGTTTGTAAATTAGAATGCCGGAGCGCGCCCCCAACCCTCCAGTGGAATGTATATACACCGCCGCGAAGCGTGCTCGGGGGCTGAGGGAGGGGGAGGCAGTGCCGTCTGTCGAGTGTCCTGTTTATTCGCGCCCAGCTTCGGGTTTCCGTCAAAACATCTCTCACCCCGCGGCCGCGATTGTCGTAAATCGTTTCGCCGGGGGCCATCCCGACTGACATGAGGAATCGAGCAAACACGGCTCGCGATGCTGCCACGGCGCCGTCGAATAACTTCTCGGATCGGGGTACGGGCCTGGAGCCAGCTGGATAGTTCAGTGCTCACGTCCACGCAGACTTTTTCGTGCGCTACGCATTAGGAGTAATCATGGTCTTTATATTTCAATCTTGTCTTCTTTTTTCTTTTTTTTTTGTCGTCCAGATTTTTTTTTTGTACAAATACGATATTGACGTTAAAAAAAAAAAACTATTTTTCGTTTTTTCCCATTTTTTGCGTTGTCAACATGGGAAGGCGAGACGGGAAAGTATATTAAGACCTGTTATTTTTGCGGGTTTGCTTTATTGCGGTTGTAAAATAACACGGGGAACCGGGGCCCAGGAGTCACGACCAAGGGCTCTGAAGTTGGACTCTCGACCAGAAAGTCGGCGAAATTTCTGACAACCGCGCTTGGCCAGCGCCGCGCTGGACCGGCCAAAGGTGGCACTCAGAAACCTCGCCGACAACGCCAGGTGACGAGGCAAACGGCGAGCACTAGGAACGTTAAAGAGAAGAGGAGGTTTCTCTGCTCCTCCCCAGCCTTCCTAGTGCTTGCCCCTTCTCCCCTTGCCCGGCGTTGCCTTCGCCTGTACTGCACACGGTCACACGGAGTATGGGGCCCCAGTTCGAGTAATCACAAAGGGATCAGCGGCTATTTTGAACTGATACGTAATTTAATTACTTTTGGTGCCCGTTCGTATGGGCAGCAATTACAATTATATAACTTATCTTTGTATCCCGCGCTTTCGGCCAATGGGGGAAGGCGGGGGGGGGGGGGGGGGGCAGAAAGTGTTCTCTTTTGTTTGTGAACCAGAGGAAATAATAGTAATTATTATTAGTGTTATTAAAGAAGGTGTTTACATAGCGAAGTTTCGAAGCGTATGTCTTGTAACTTCAATTACACAATAAAACCATGCTAATTCGTCTTCAAACAAGTTGTTCTATAAAAAAAAAAAAAAAACATTCGAAGGTTGTTTGTTAAAGTGTACTACGTGTTTGTATTGTTGGTTTGTCGTTGCATTTTTACTATTGTGTATGTACTACATTCCATTGTGCTTTTATTTTAACTTCTTGGGGAGCAAAATGTACTAACGCTTCCTGCCACAACGTTTAAAAGGGAGTAGCGGTATTTATCAATAAATGAGATGCCCGAGACCATGAGGATGACGTGTCAACCGGAAGTGACGTGGCATACCGCCGGAAGGGCAAGGGGCAAACGTGGCCGACAGTCGTGGACGGCGCTTTTTCTGTCGGTCGGGGAGATCTGGCAGGTGCGCCTCTGTTGTTGCCAAGCCGCCAATTACTGGCGCCCAAACGTGGGCGGGCGGGAGAGCCCGAAAAAGCGGTCGCCCACGTCGCTCTCTCCGACACGGCGTCCAATGGGGGACGACGGTGTGGGGGGGGGGGGGGGGGCGAGGCTGACGTCAGGTCCAGGCAGACCGCGTGCCGTTCCCAAGACGTGTCCCCTCCCAGTTTCACCTTGGCGCAGGTCCCCGACGTGTTGGGGCATGTTCAGACATGCGCTGCTGGGGGGTCACCGACTCACCTTTCTAGGCTGAGAGGGGTGAAGGTGGCAACAAAGGCATTTCCGAAGGAACTTTGCTTTTGCTTAGGACCGAGCACGGTGGGACCGACCTTCTATAATCTCTGACGACGAACTGACGACCACTGGCACGCCATCTATGAGGTGACCCTGGAACTGCATTTCACTTGAGGTTTGCGCTATTTGCAAGATGAAGTGCACATCTAGGAGAAATGAAACGGGCTAGGGTGGGGATTGAACCCAGGATCCCTGGGTTCTGCAGCGTGAGCTTTCGCTCCTCATGCTCCGAGCTGGTGTGCGTATCTTATCAGGATCTGTTGCCTTTTTTTTTTTTTTTTTCGCGTTCATATGTAGGAGTTTGAAATTATTTCTTTCTTGAGTTATTATCAGCTCGGCATAGGTAAAGTTCCTGAAAAGAAGTATCAAGGGCCTTTAGGCACGGGAAAGGGGGGGGGGGGGGGGGGGTACTGTATCTTTTTTTCGCGTGCTTTGCTGCATCCTTTCCTCATCATTGTCATGATTATTGGGGGGGGGGGGGGGGGGCCTTGTGTGTAAATGAACACTGTCTGATAGAAAAAAAATTAAACTGTTCGCTAGTGTGGTTGTTTGTTACCACCGATCCATTCGAGTTCATCTGTTCAATTATTTTTTTCTTAGGGTTCAATCGACGCCAAAACTTTTTGGGGTCGTTTCTGAGAGCAGTTGTGAAGTGTTACTGAAAAGTAATTTTGTTTTGCTGTTTTCACCATTTCTTTAAGTTGTTCGCTTAGTTGTCGTTTATTTACGTGTGAACCATTCTTTTCCCTACATCTTTTCAATCTACGTTTAACATGTATTACATTTATTGTTATCCCAAAAACTATTCCTCTGAGTTTTTTTGTTTTTCTTCTTCTATTGGGCAAGTATTTACAATGCAATAAAAATTGTCTCGTTGAAGCTTTTCCATGCACTCTGAACATCAGCGCTGTCGGAATATAACTCAAATGCATTAAAAAAATGTCCAAATAATCATTAATGCTTGTATCGATACAGGCAAAAATGGTGATGATCATCAGCATTTTCTTGCTGGCAAGAAAGCTTTAACTGTTTTCTACACGTTTATACAAAGAAAAATCATATTATGTTCAGATAGACCGGAAACCATAGACACCTCATACTCTATTATCACTTACAAAAATGTTAAGTCCAACACACTTTGAGTAGTTTTGGTTACTTTAGTGTAATCTTTACCCGTTTGGGTGAGACTGTGGTTAAAGCTAAACTCGAGCATTTTCTCGCCATTAACATGGTCAACACTTTCAGACTGCAATATGCGGTTATCTCCGGCCAAAATTACTTTCGTGTTATAATTCATAAACGAATGAAGAGCTACATCTAAATCTTATATAAAAAAAAATACTGGTCTGTTTGGGGTGCGACTACCAAAAGATTTAAATCGTCATGTTCTATTTTACAGAAGAGGATTTTATCCAAAGATTGTTCCAACACTTCACAATGCGTATCAACTTTCAGGGCAGTGGCAACGCCTCCTCCAACGGGAACCCCTATCTTTTCTTAAGAATTTGTAACTCAGAGGGATGACGCAGTCACTCGTGACGTCTGACGTAAGCCATGTTTCCGTTATAACGACAACCTATGGTGCGTGACACAGTAGTACGCTCTTCCAAAGTCAGTAACCTTATGTTGCAGACTTCGGGCGTTCAAATTGACGACTTTCTATAGACGTTTTTTGTTTCCTGTCGTTCTCAGTCACGTGTGTTCCGTATCTGGTATGCGGGACGCAAAAAAACAACGAAACATTTCAACCTAGACTGTTTTCATCTCGAGAAACCGTAGGTGAAGCAAAGTCCGGCTTCTCGCGTGACGATCACGCAATTTTCATAAACACTTTCCAGGCGGAGCTTGAGAGACATCTAATAGCGATGTTCGAGTGGATACGCGCTATCTTACCAGGGAGTGCACGGTTCAAACACCAAAAGCATGGCCTGCGCCCTCAAGCGACCAAATCTGGCGAGGACTATTTTCTGTGCTTGGTCCTATGCACAGTGCGCGTAAACTTGCCGTATCTGGTCTTGCGGTGAAAACGGGTATCAACCGGATTATCCGAGAAAATATGGGTGAGGCAAAGCCAGGTACGCGTGACAATCACGCATTTTTCGTAAACACTTTCCAGCGGCGTGGAGACATCAAAACGATGTTTTACGGCATACCATAAGTGACGACATTCAAGATGGCTGCGCTCTTGTGGAAAAGGTGTATAGCTCAGCTGGTATACGTGCTCCATGCTTGGTGTGTCATTCAGCCATTGCGTTGCTGTTTCTTACTGGGCATTGTTTATCATGCTTCAAGTCCCATTCACACATTTGGTTATTGATTCTGAGTTTGTCGTGGACGAAAAACACGTCATCCCTATTCGCCTTGTTCGCCAAAGCACTATGCCTGTAGCTTTTTGCGCTTTTCTCTTGTTCCTTTGGCATACTCGCTGCTGAGACTGAGGGTCGTTCCTTCTTGAGTTCTTTATCGCAGCTACTTTTTCGCTGTATTTAAATAGCTTCATTATGACTGGTCTGCATGATTCTTTTCGTTTGTATCCTAGTATAGGGATTAAAACTCCGAGTTTAGCCTCAAATAAATATTGTAATAATTTTTGTTTCAAGTATTCATTTTCTTTACCTGCTTCAGGCAATCCAAATGTCAGCAAGCTATTCCTGCGGCTTCAATTTTCGAAATCAATCAACCGGTTGTTCTGGCGTTTCCTGGAGGCTTTCAACTTTCCTGTCAATTTCTCTCACGTTCTCATTTAGGAATTGAGCTGATTTTATAACGTTCTCAAATTTGCTGATTTTATCGTTAATTTCCTCGATACTGTCTTCTAGGCGGGTTTGATGAACTTTCATGTTATTCTGGTTTGTTTCTATTTCATTGATGTCCTCGCAGCAATGTCGTTCTGAGTAGACAAAATCTGACTGAGCATTTCCTGGACCTTTTCGTCACGCCGAGGACTCTCCTCCACATCCCCGGACAATAACTGAGCCGCACGCATCAACGCCACAACATTCCAGCATTCCAAAAACATCTCGCGACACTTGGCACGATCATTGTAACCTGCGTGAGGAACAGAGTATGTTGGCTGCTGCGTGGCTGCTGACCCCTCCCAGCGGTTCAGGATGTTTCCATGTTGTTTGCCTGGTTGCCGATAACGTCGATGTGGGCGGGGTGCGATGTAGCCAATCCTGAGATTGGTTGCATCACACCCCCGAAGTAAGACGTCTTACTTTAGGGAGTTCGGTTTTCCTCGTATGAAAGAGTAATCGGTAGCAAGCTCGAATAGGGAGCAGATACATAATTACGAAAAACCCGGGACTAAAGGAAAAAAGGGGTACAGGAAAAACACAAAGCACAGTTGTTCCAGGAGAAATGAATGGACGCCTTTATGCTACTGGGACAGCATTCGGCCTTCTCATTGGCTAAACAAGATAAAGGGGTAAACGGTGATTGGTGCTTTGAGTGCACTGCGGAGGTCCCTGTCGTTTCGTCGGAACACGTTTTATGGAAACACGTTTCGTCGACAACTTTTCATGGTCTTCGACACTGCGATGTTTCGTGGAAACTCGCTTCGTGGACACATGCTTCTGCGACGTTTCGTCGGCGACGTATATATTTTACATAGGGGGTCGTATTACTGAATTAATTCCTTCCTGGAGCATACCGAGATTAAAGCGGACTCACCTAGATGGCTCCGATAGGGCAAAAACAAAACTCGCGAGCCCTGATCCCAATAGTTCTAAACGTCCACCGCCAAGCGCTCGGCTGCGCGCGATGCTGCTGAAGTCATGGGCGGGAGAGGGAAATGCAGCTTTTGCACGAATTTTGAGCGAAGGACCAATCTTCTAGGGGAAGAATAGCGACGTGGAGTCCACAAAGGAGGGTCCCGGTAAGAGGAGAGTACCTCCTTTCCCTCCTCTTGAACTACTAACGTCACTTTCTGTACCTTTGGTAACGCTGCGCGAAACGGATGCCGCCAATCGAGGCGAGGGGATGTCCGCGGAAAGACGCCTTCGACGAAATGTCGCAAGGTGTGTCGATGAACCGAACGTGGCAACCTTTCGGTCGATGAAGCGTCGCAGTGTCGACGAAACGATCTGTCGGTGAAACGTCGTTCGACGAACCGATTGCCACCGGACGCGGGCCGTCAGCGCAGATCCGTGCGAGGCGATCCAAGTGGACGACGCCAACGCGTGATCGGTGCACTGGCCTCGGGGCGCATACTGGCCCGGGAGCTTTGCGCGCGGTCGCGGGTTGCGTGTCGACAGCCCGTCGTGTCTGCTACGCTTGAATGAACGGAAGCGTGACACTCTCCTCGGGTGGCGAGACCTTGGACGGAGCGGCCGAGCTGGCGGGGCGGCGAGGAAATGGGCCACGGGCGAGCCTCGAACGCGGCATGCGCCCTGACGTCACGCCGAAACGCGGAAGGCTGCTTCAGGCCTTTGCGACTGTGTTACCGCGACCGCTTATGAGTGCGCGTGTCGCTAACTTTGGCCGAACCTCGGGGTTGGAACTCGAGGTGGCGACACCTAGGCATAGGGAAACGAAACTAACATTTATCGAGCGATAAAAAGCCGCATAGTGCAACCACAAACAATCTCCACAAACAAAACGCTAAAAGGCGTCGAGCTAAAAAAAGAAAGGCGACATTTTGGACATTTAGGTTTCGAAGAACAAAGAGAAAGACTCGAAAATACTTAAAAATACTTAGAATAATTAATAATACTAGTTGAAAGTTGGCGCCTGACCTGTGTACTCTCTCGTCCTTGTCTCTTTTGCTGTATTTTGCACATAAACTCAAAATGAAATCACTACAAAACAAAGAACTGCTCGCTAAAGACCGGCGCAAATGCAACCAAGAACAAGCTTTCGTCGGCGCAAAACTTTGGAAATGTAAAACAACAAAAGTCTTTTCTGTTCGATGCGGAGTCCAAAGGAAGTCCAAGGCTCTCGAAGTCCTGTGACCGCTGGACGATGCAAAGAATACTCGGTCCGACGTCGTCGACTGGTTGCTCGGCGGGCCGACACAGCACAACAGCCACGCACACACGCACTCGTGTAAGGGGAGGGAAATTACAGGTTGGTAGGCAAAAACTCGGGCGCCACATAACAAGCTCGGGCCTCTGCCCTCGAAGGATCAAAGATTCGACTCACGGGCTGGACAAACAAGAGACGACCAGCAGAATCTCGGAGATTGAAACAAGGGGATTTTATCTGGTCATTGGGCGAGAACGAAAAACGCTGCTTCACGCGACAACATTTAGGAAAGAAAAATCCGCTCGTGACACATGTTTCCGCCGTTTTGCATGGCACCTTGTCCTCTGGAAAAGACCCGACCAAGAGAGCGATTGTCCACACTCTGCCAACGGGGTAGTGTGTGACCAGTGTGACGTAACGTTATAGATAGGTGTTTTCAGCTCTTGTCGGTTATTTTCAATCAGGTCGAGTGGTATAAAGCTGCAGATTCTACCCTGGGTGTATGCAAAACAAAATGTCACCGAGGAAAAAGGATGGAGCATTCAGAGATTACCTTTTTTACGTGACGCTGGTGTAATATAGCGTGGAAACGGAGTCTTTGTTCTTCCTTCAAACGCATTCGAAATGATGCACCTCTCCTCCGTTTTCGATACTTACTTCCTGACCACGCCAAATGGCCTTCAGAGCATATCGAAGGCCATTTTTCTATAAATTGTTAAGAAACGAGATGTCCAAGTTTGCACCCGCTTCATGTTTTGTTAACTTGTTGATTTCTAAGTTTTATCTATTTGAGGCATGGTCAAGCCTGAGTCCAGCTGTTTAACACTTTGTTCCACCACCGTCTTGGTGGAGAACATCACGGACCCAGCAGCTCCTAGCGTTAGTCTTGGCTGGCGCTTCCGCCAAGCTCCCTGTCACGTGACGCCCCCTTACCGCCACCCCCTTCCCCTCTTCGTATCCTCGCTCAGACTCATTCGAGGCCGAGGCATTCCTCCGCGGGACCGGCATCGGGGTGCGAACGTGACTTGAACGCCGGCGTCTGGGTCAGAGGGACGAGCCCGGCCCTCGTAGCAGCGGATGTTGACAGGCCGTCTCGTGCGCGGGGCCTTCCAAGCTGGGGCTGTGGTCCGCCTCTTACGCCCGTGCTCTGCATCCTTCCGTCCTTGGTGTAGGAAACCCTTCCAATATATGGCTCGGAATCGGGTCACACCAGCTGCCATTGTGGTGGACATCGTTCTGCGCCCCCGAGTTCCTTTTTCTCGGTAAGGGTTCACCACCAGCAGGGTGCGACGACGTCAGGTGCAGGCAATGAATGGCCAAATGAACGGGGAAAGTTTCATGTTCGTCACGTTAATGAAAAATGTCGATGACTTTCGCCGCTGTTTTGTTTCTTACGCTCCGCGTAAACGGGACAACTGCGTTCAAAAAGCATGGGTGGAAAAGTCCACGTGCGCGTTTCTCTCGTAATGCTCGTCAAGCCTCCGCTGGAGGCTTTTCCCGTGGGCTCCTCTATACTTTTTCGAAGGTTATGATTCTCGTTAATATATGAATTTTAAGCTAAGGATATGCTCTCACCGAAAGGGGGTTCACACTCTAAAAGGTAGTTCTAGTAGGTTGTTCCGATGAGTCCGATAACGGCACCCGATACTTCGCCGATGCCTTTGCGCCTGCATCGTATTAGAGAGTTTTAGTAGAGCGTTCCGATACCTCACATATAAGGGAGTTTTCGTAGATCGCTTTCGCCGTCTCCGCAACGCTCTCTGCAACCCGCTACGATACCCGGAACTCTACAGCCAAGGCCATCGGCGCGCAGGCGCAGTAGCGGCTTCTTCGTTGCGGACGGCTTAGTGGAGTGGGAAACGCTGTCTACGAAGACTCCTTAATAAAACTCCCTATTGTCATCGGCTATCCTTATGGAAGCTATCGGAACGATGTACTAAACTTAAAAGTCCCTAAAGGCCCATTCGCACAGGTGCGTTTTCTTGCGTTTACTCTTCGTTACGTTATGAACCTCCGGGACATCCGTGCTTCGAATGTCGCGTGCTGCAAAAGCCGGGAGATTATCCCGGCTTATCCAGCCCCAAGATGGAGCAACTTGTGTTGTCGTTTTGTCTTTATTTCTCCTATTTCCCAGGGTTTTCAACTATAACAAAAGGAGTTGTCAAGCTAGCAGTGGGAGAGGGGAAATGGGAAGGGTGGCGAGGAGGATTTTCCTACCTTGCGGAAAGCTTTTTCTAGATCGGGATTTAAACTGGTTGTCATGCTTCGTACGAAGTTCAGGTTTCCCGGCGACTCTCGTAAGAGCAGACGTAAGCTGCCGTAACGTAAGATGACCCACGACCCGCGTCTCATTCGCAAATCCTGGCAAAGCTGACAGCAAAGTGATCTATGAGAGCCGTGTCCCGTGAATCCCTCCTATGATAAACAGAATCCCAGCGACCCTCAAAAGGGAAAGCTACGGCCCGCAACCAACCGCCGTATTTCTTTTCATCCCCATACGGCGGCGGCGGTACGTGGGGAAGTGCCTCCCCGCTGGGGATTGGGGCCCCTCCTAGCGCTTCGAAGTCTCTCGTTGTGTCCTTGGGTCGTCGGAGCGCCGAAGGGCAGGCAGGTGCGCCTCTTCTCCGCTCCGGGACCTTTGAGGCCCGCCCACGGCTCGCTGGGACGCCCACCATAGATCGCGGTTACTTGCTTGCAGGTCGCGCGGAGTTCCGCTCTCAACTCCCGATGGCGGTTGTTGATTCTTTGTCGCTTCTGCGCAACTCTGGCTGCGTACAGCTTCGCTTGGTGTGTGTTTGTGTGCATAAAAAGAAGCAAAAAAATCTACCTCGATGGACTTTAGAGCAAATAAATGCGCTAAATTCGGTCAAGTGACGTGTTATGCAAAGGGAAGGGATGTAAATGTTTCCAGGCTAGGCGGCGCAAGCTACCGCCCGATACAAAGGGTGGAGACAATACCATTCGTACATACATAAGTGCAACCAACTAGCGACCTTTATCTTCCGTCCTAGAATGCTTGGATTGCAGTAGTTAAGGAGCGATCGTTCAAATGTGTTTTGAAAACATTATAAACGGTCGTTTCGGGGAGTATAATTATTTTCCCGCTGTATTTAGCGGAGAAATAGACGTCACGTGACGTCATTTTTCCGTTAAGGACCAACAGACAAATATTTTGGGATGAGGGGTTCCGTTGAAAAACATTCCATGGAGCGTCATTGTGAAGAGGAGGAGTCTTTTATGAGTTTCAATTTTTCCGTCCTCCGATGCAGTGCAGTTTATTCTCTCGTTTCTCTTGTATATTTTACTTACATTTATCGTATGCATCGTTTTAACTTATTGTATATTTTGTGTTGCTCTCATGTTTACATCTTTTGTTATTTGAAATATTTTATATATTCTATGTACCCCCTTTTATGTAATATCCTTTATTGGAGAGCCTTTAGGGATATTTTGAACAACTAAACAAGTAGATCCGCTGTACCTCAGCTAGCCGCGTGAGGCAGACAGTCGTGCAAAAGGGTCATATACGGAGTCACACAGTCCTTACTCCGATCCAGATTTACGCGGCGCAGATATGTATTTTAAAAAAATTACGATATTTACCATTTACCCTAAACAGAGAAAAAAAGAAAAACATGTCGCCACAAATAAAAAAAAATTAACGTGGCTTACACGTCGAATATGTCGTGTTTTGGGAAAAATACGGTAACTCTCAAGCGTTGCCATCATTTTTCAAAAGCTCCTCTCACGGGGCCCGTAAAAACGCGGCCGTGTTTCCTGTTGGCAGCAGTTGCCCCAATCGAAAGACTTCTGCTCAGCTGCACCTGACTAGAACGTTGCTGGCCCCGTACAGAAATGTCATATATGGCTATATCGAGTATTAGGCAAAAGAAAAAAAAAAGGGGGGGGCATATATGGCCATAAATACGATATGGCGGTATCTTGAGCTTACTTGCCAAATTCTTTGTGTGGTAATATAGGGCATTTGTGTACGGGACGCCTATATCGCGATCCGCTGTGCGCTCGCTTGAGTCTATAGACCGCCTGCTATTTTCATTTGAATTGTAAACAGCGTAACAAACGCGGGGCGATTCCCGAACATCCGAACATCTTATCACTCGGCAGCCAATCAGATTGAGGCACCGGAGAATCGCGAAGCGAGACGTGGTAGAATACGTGTTCCTTAATTAAGTTGTCAATGATCATAGGTATTCTTTAATTTGGCACGGTTCTGACATCTCCGAATTATTCTTCGAGGCTCCTACAAAACATTCTATTTCCACCGAATAGAGTTTACACCTTATATGGAACGAAATGAAGCTCACGGCAACATGTCTACAATACATGCAGTACTACACGCACGCTTCTCCAGCTGCCAGTCTACGCCCATTCGGTTGATCGCGCGCAGCATGAATGGGGTACAACACCTGTAGATAGTGTATACTTTTAAACTTAACAGATTTGTTAAAAAAACGAAGGAAAAAAACAAACGCGAAAGCTGCGATTTGTGCATGTGAGTTATACGGCCAGGGGGACATATATAAGGTCTAATCGGAACGAACAGTGAGCTAAGTAACGAAAATATGTCAATTCACGTTTTAAATATTTAAAATAAACGCGTGGATTCTAATTATAGTATCGTTAAAACGTAACCAAACTAATTCGGCATTGTAAAAAAAAGAAAAAAAAAGCAGCGCGAAGACGCACGAAGGACGAGTTGATGCACGCTGTGTGTGTGCATCCCGTCCTTCGTGCGTCTTAACTTTGTTTTTAATTTCACGGTGGTTCTAATTAAAAACTTGCTGAGCGTCATCGAAAACCACTAATATCGGTCAATATTGAAAATATTCGAGCAGGTGGGAATCGGTTGCACGCGTGCAGTAACTTTAGCGCACTACTGGGCTTCCCACGCAATCAGTCTTTCTACAAATTACCGATTTAGCGGTTTCCAATGACGCTCAGCAAGTTTCTTATTGGAACCGTGTCTGTTTTCCTAATTAAAATTTTAATCGACATATTTTAGTTAATTTTTCGACTTATCATGAGAATCAGTCCCCTAAATTGTGTCCCCGTGGATGTATAAGTCACCCGCATAAACCGCATTTCAAGCTAAACAAATATGGTGAACTTAAGAAGAACACCCCGCATAACACATTTTCCCGTGGTGCATCGAACGTTTTCGGGACTCCAAGCACCCGCGGTGTACTACAGAGATCGGCTGTAGATTTTTCTTTCTTTTATAACGGTTTACCCAGTTTTTATGCCAAAGTGTAATGATGATAACCTAACGTGCTCTCGATTATGGCTTCGCGTCCGATTCTAACGCGCAAGGAGATTTAAGTTATTTTTTTTTTCTAGAATGCGTTAGAATCTGGTTAAGTACGGTAGTCCTTACATAAGCGTCTTGTAGCGAACCGTTAGCGTGTTCAGTATACCGCTTACCGGAGCCTTTGAAGCATAGGCGCGCGCCCGTGGGGAGCGCGCGCTTCAAAGCATGCTTCAAGGGCTCCGGTAGCGCGGTGCGCGGAACGCGGTAACGGTTCGCTATACAAGTCCCTATAAACAAGGTTGTGAAACGTTCCTTTTTTTCTTTTTTTCGAATGAAAAAAAAAGTGTTTTTTTTATGGAAACAATTAATGTTTTTATTTAGATGCGTGCTATGGGTCCAACGACAATTCTCTGGAATATTACGATTTTTCATTATGGTGGGCAGACATTGCAAATGTTACAAAAATTGCCGATAAGATCCAATGATGATCTAACTGGCGCGAATTAAGGTCTGACTGGCGTTAATTAGTGCTCTATTATTGGCGTCTATATTTCTTCCAACGATGTCTGCAGCTGTATGGCAATTTTTTTTTGTTACAAAGTTTTGTTGAGGAGTGATTGTCCCAAATTCTCGGGGATCAGACCTCGTAAGCCTTCGTTTGCCTGGTGCTGCGTTGATTACGCCAACGTGGCCCACGGCTTCCGTCAAGAGAACCAGCAAGTGTGCGTACTCGGTCTTCTCTGACGGGGTCCCTCTCTATATATGGATCCTGGTTCGAAAGACGCGGACAAGTGTGCCCGGGTCCCCGCGGTCTGCCATCGCGGTGCTCCGTATCCGGGTGAAGGCGACACGTGGGCCCGCAAATAACCTCGGGGGCACCAAGGAGCTCGTGGCAGCGGAGACTGACGCTCCAGGGCTACGCTCCAGTTGTAGTTTCATTCACGCGTTGCGCCCACCTCCCCTCCTCTCTCTCTCTATTCTCATTCATGCCACTTTTTTTTTTTTTCCGATAGCACCTGGCGTTAGCGCAATTACCGTAGTATTTTAGTCCTCGGGCCAGGGCAGCTGTAGAGCTTGTATAAACCAAAAGTGTGGCTCGCTTTCTGAACGTGGGCCAATGACGAAATTGAATGTGCCGCGATCCCTTCAAGGCCGCAGTCCTGTCTTCCATCCTCGAGGGAAGCAGGCTGTGCCTCTCGAACGGAGGCGGACATAAAAGAGCCTGCAGCGGCGACATTTCGGGGTCCCGATAGAAATAATAGCCGGCCCGCAGAAACAGTGTAAACAAGCCGGCGGCTCTTCAAAGCGCGGTCCGCGGGGACCTCGGCCCCGACACGTTTCTTGGGACGCGGAGCGTCAACTCGGTCGCGGTTTGACACCCTTGGGCGGCGTGTTGTTCCAGTGCCACCTAGAACACAAGGCCTTTCCCCCCTGACGTCATCACGAGTTGACCTAAGCCGTGGCGCCTGATAGCTCGCGTCGCCGCCAGCGCATCTCGCAGCGCGTCTCGCAACGAGTGCGACGCTAACGACGGTGACGCCGAGATGGAGGTGTTTGCGGGGTCTCTCGTCGAGCTTCGGCGCGTCTCGGGGCCACTAACGATGACGTCACGCGCAAGCCTTGTCTTCGAGGTGGTTTGTTCTCGCGCGGGTCAACATGGCCCTAATGGACCTTTTTCGAGAAGCGTTCTGCGCACGCGCGAGCGCGCCGATGCCAAGCGGCGGAAATTGGCACCTAAAATCGAGGAAATTCGGAAGGAGGCTATAGATCAGCGAGTAGCAAACGTAATTGCAGCATACATATAATTGTGTTACGCAAAAAAAAGAAAGCGGACGGAAAAAGAATAACACGACGTTTAAGTGGACGCCACGGATGCCCCACTTGTGCGGCGCGTTGGGCACGCCCGCTGCTCAGAGAACGAAGAAACTGGTAGCATAGCTCCCATTATCGATTGGTAGCGCAGGTAGGTCCCTTCCTCGATTTGTAGTTCGTGCAGCCACCGCCTGGTGCCGTCGGTATATGAAAAAGGTCCATTGGCTCTCTCTCTCGGCAGTCTCTCCAGGCCGGGTCGTCACGTCGCTTCCCGCGTCGTCTCGCGGTGTCGCGTTTCCGCGTGTAAATTGAATCGGGAGTGCGGGGACGCGTGTCAAGGTAGAGGTGCAGGCTGGCAGCGTACGTGCGCCCTCGACGCTGGCGTTGCATCGCACAGCTTACATGAGCAGCTGTGACCAGACCGAGGAAGACGTCAAACAAACAAAACAAAAACAAAAAGTTATCCGAAAACGGCGTACTGAAGTTGGGAAATGAGGCGCGCGATTATTAAAACCACGTCGCGGTAAGGCCGCCATGCTTCTTCGAGCTTGGCGCGTAGAGAACGGGGTGAGATAATGAAGTGGAAGCCACTGATTGGTCAGGTGAGCACGTATAGCTTCCACCGCCGTTCGCGCTGACGTTTCGAAGTCGTGCCCGCGCGCAAGGAATGCGTTCAATGAACCATCCTCCCAAGTCCGCGTGTCTCTGGAGCACTCGCTGGGGGAGCTGAAGAGGGGAACGCAACCAGAAGCTCCGTGTGCCCCTTGAGCACGCTGCCCTTGAGCACGCGAGTCGACAAGCGGTGAGAAAGTTAAAAGCTGCCACAAACTGGGACTCGTTTTATTTTCGTTTTCAAATATAAACTCGGCAACCGCACTCCAGCAAATTTCTTTGTTTGGTTGTTGTTCATTCTGGAAGTGAGGGAGAACTCGATCCCACAATTATTGCGCCGAAGTCCGACATCCGTTGCACGGCCGTTTCAAGGTTTGCCGGAAAACGGTCGGCGGAGATAGGTATGCCTTGTGTGCGATCTAAAAATGTAGGTCGGACTTTACTTTGTTTGGAGTTGAATACATAGTGATGTCTGTATGACGCGTAGAAGTGGAAGCGAAGGAATAGCGCGATCGCCGATGCACGAACGAGCGATCCTGCTTTTTCGCTTCCTCTCAAAATGGAAAGGCTGCGTGGCAGGGCAACGTATGTTGGCGCTTTGCCCACGTCCCCGTCGCACGTACAAACCTCAAAAACTTATTTAAAAAAAAAATTATTATCAGCATTTTGGGCAGCAACTCGGTCGGTAAAAACCCTGTCCGAGCAGAAGTGCAGACAGACGGGAAACGTGGATGTTGTGTTGGTCGCTAGCATTGGTCGCGCAGCTGCCCGACGAGCGTGAGCGCGTGGTGCGTCAGCGGGGCCGGCGGGGGGGGGGGGGGGGGGGGGGTAGGTAGGTAGGGGGGGTAGGGGGTAGGGTAGGTAATTCAGCACCAAACTCCGTTGACGACGTGCTCGACCCGCGATCATCTCGTCCTCGTCGTCAATAGCGCCTAGAGAGAAGGCCTTCTCCCCTAAACGTCATCACTAGTGGAACCAGGTAGCGCCGCCTAGCTTGCGTGTTCAGCAGCATCGCCGACGGCACGTCTTGCAGCGTCTCACTACGAGCTCGACGCTATATCACGCGGTGACGCTATAGGATGGACGCGTCTGCCGCTTTCTCTTGCCGAGCTTCAGCGTGCTTGCCGCGCACTAGGGCGGGGATCCACTAATGGTGACGTCATGTTCCGGGCCTTGTCTCGTTGGTGGTATACAGGGTGTGCTGGCCACTTCCTGCCGCCATGAGAGGGAGAGAAATATTTCCGGTTCTCCTGTGTTTGCCTTGTGTTTGGGTGGGTGCGCGACGACTCTTGGTTCACTATAGCGAGCCATTCCGTGAGAACTAAACGCTCTCTCAATGCCCCTGCAATGCGTACCGGCGCGAACAAAATGACACGGGTGAAGTTATTCCGATTATCTCGAGACGAAGGACGCCACCGACGCGGCCGAGCCTGGGTCATCGCAGGACGATGGCATTGGCAGACCGTGCTATACCTTCTTCGATGTGCTGCCGACGAGTGGCGCGACGCGACAGTCGCGAAAATACGCGACCGACGTATCTCCGCACAACGGTGGACCATGGCGGAACGCAGAAATGCAATGTGCACGTTGGTCTAGAAAGAAACCTCGAACACCAAAGCAAGAAAGTCAAAACACTAGAAGACTGCGTTCTCAGGTATATCATATATGGCCCAGGCTAGTCGAATAGGTAGTCGTGAAGATGCACCCACGATCCCTTCGGCAGATTTATCATTTCCTCGAGGAACAAGTGCTCTTTCTTCATCCAAGCGACCAGGAAGGGATATCTTTCCCGTATGGTTAAATTTTAGGGGCAGTTGGCACTCGATGGTGAGACTTTGAAAGTACTCGCTACTCACTGCGGGTCCTCAAAAACAAGCCGAGACAATAGCCAATGGGGAAGTAACATACACCCCGAAAGTTGCGCCATTATTTCTTTTTGTTCCCCTCCGCGCACCCTGTATTGGTGTCGAACGCGACCGCGGTGTTCGGCTCGTCGGGCAACGTTCGGCTGCGGCGCTGCAGCCCAACACGGGAAACGGAGGGGCGACACAACGCGGCTCCTAGTCGTGCGTGCGTGTGCGCTCATTGTGCGCGGCGATTGTGCGCTCATGTTGCCTATACGACAGCCCGGGACAGCGGTGGTTCGCCGTGAGAACGACGAGCGCGGCGTCCCACCAGCAGGTGGGGAGGCTCGGCTGACTGGGAACGGACGTTGCTTTCCTCGATCGGTTCGACTCGCCCTCTCGTGTTCTGCGCTGGCCAACACTTCCTACGCGTGGCTTCCACCGACGTCACTGACGTCGCGTGAGCGGCCATTATGATGACCTTGCTACTGATGGCGTGCCTTTACAAGTAGAAGTGACCCAAAATGAGCACCAGCCAACGTTATCAGATTATTAGGTAATTCGCGACTTTTCTTGCAATGCAGTGGAGAGGAGGAGAGCCCGCGTCAGCTTTTTGACCGCTCAGAATGGGAGAGGGGACGCGTGCCTGTACCTGCCACGGCATTGCCAAGAAAAGAGCACGGGGCGATGACGTCACGTGCGAGCCATGTACAGGCAACGAGGCACTGGCTCAAGTAAAAGGCAAACGCGGGACACGGATCGTACACGAGTAGTGCGTTCGGCTCAGACTCGTGCTGAGCCGAAGGCAGCACTCGTGTCAGATCCGTGCCCCGCGTTAGCCTCTTTATGTGACACAGTCCGCCTTCGGGAGGCCGCCATCTTGCTCGGTTGAGGTGCGCTTGGACGCGTCATAATCCGATTACGAAGCCTCGGTAAGGCGTCGTATTCGGATTATGGCCGCGCCAAGCGCACTAACTGAGCAAGATGGCGGCGCCCTGAGACCGGACTCTCAAACGTCCCAGACGCAGCCGACGGTATACGGGCTGATGGGACCAATCAGACAGCCTGATAAGCGCACCATCATGGTGTTCGTCTTGTTTGTTCTACCATCGCTGAAACCACCATAAGCAGAAAAGGCCCAGTGAGTTTCGGCCCCAACTTTGTGTTTGACGAGTTGAGAGGTCCAGCAAGTCGGTAGAGAGCCGTGTCAGTCGCACTGTGCAGAAGGGATCTCTGCGTTTGATCTAAAACCAAAAGTCTACGCGAGCAGAGAACAAGCGCCATAGAAGGAACTGTAAAGGCCCGTTCACACTCTTGCTGACCGAGTGCGACCGAGTACGACCGAGAGAGACCAGACCGGTTTTTAAGCCTCTTGCCATCTCTGAGGACCAGCTCCGCTGTAGCGCATCCGGTCCTAACAACCGGTCTGGTCTCTCTCGGTCGTACTCGGTCGCAAGTGTGAGCGGCGCTTAAAGGATCGTTCACATTCTTGCAACCGAGTACGACCGAGAGAGACGAGACCGGTTTTAATCCTTTTACGACTTCTTAGGACCAGCTCCGCAGCAGCGCACCCGGTTTTAAGACGTCTCAAGAAGCTAAAAACCGGTTCTGTCTCTCTCGGTCGTACTCGGTTGCAAGAGTGTGAACGGGCCTTAAGACGCACGTACGTGCAGAGCGCTACACAGCACTAACACGCGATATCGCCAGGTTTCTGTGCTTTCGTTTTTTTTTTTGGTCACGGATGGGAGGTTGCGCCGAAAAGTGCTTTAATAGAGTAATGGTACGTGCTACACTCACTCAGGTGTAAAGGCCCGTTCACACTCTTGCGACCGAGTCCGATTGAGAGAGACCAAACCGGTTTTTAAGGCTCTTGCGATCTCTTAGGACCTAGCTCGGCTACAGCGGAGCTGGTCCTAAGAGATCGCCTTAAAACCGGTTTGGTCTCTCTCGGTCGAACTCGGTTGCAGAGTGTGAACGGACTAAAGTGTGGGGTTGTGAACGCGTCATACGCGCGGAATGTGAGAAAGCGCCGATGTCGTGTTCGTGCATGCAGTGACGGCACCTTCGGTGTGTCCCAGCGTATACAGGGCAGTCTCCCCTGACTGCGACTCGGAAGGTGCCGCTGCCATGTCTGAAAGCGAGCTAAAGGAAAACCCTGTTCGCTTTTCCTCGGACGGCTTGTCGGACGAACGAACGAGAACAGGGCATCCGTCAGGATTGGCCTGGGAGGAAGCTCACATTCATTGGCTGGTTGGGTCGCAACATCCCCCACTCCACGTAAAGTCCGACGTGCTTAGCGCTTGACCATCATCGTTTCACGTTGGTTTTCGTTACATCCCGAGCTTCTCGTCTCCTCGCTTCGTGTGTTGGCCGCCAGATGACATTGACTCATCCTAGAGCCAATGCCAAGTCGCCGCCCGATTCAAAGGGTTCAGCCTCATCCATCCATCCATCCATCCATCCATCATCCACCATGCCATCTAGCTTTGTGCATGCATAGTAGCGAAGCGATATGGGAATCTTTGCCATGCTGCATTAATTCGGAATTGAGAGGTACCGTTAAAAGGCTTGCTTCATTTGTTTATATTTTTTATATAATCGGAGACTCGTTAATTGTTGAAATAAAAGCTTTGGCTATAGGCGGCGCAAGCTGCCGCCCGATTAAGAGGCCGAATTTCTTCCTCTGGCTATATTTGAAGGTTTGAGCCGTATGCATGCATTCGTATCCGTTGGTCAGGTGTACCGCAATATAGTAACTAATAGAAAACACTGTCGGGCTCGTTTCTGGTTCGGGTTTGGTTCGGCGTGATTCGGGCCGCGAGTTCGGGTTGGACTCATGTCGAAAAGAGCAGTCGGGCTCGGGCCGGGCTCGGGCCAAATTTGTTTTCGGTCCGGTCGGGCTCGGGCCGGATTCGGGCCAAGGCTTTAATCGGGCCGGGTCGGCTCGGGCCTAAAATTCCAGCCCAATCTGACCCCTAAGGCATGCGTAGACTGAAACAATAACACCAAGCTAGCAGTAATACTGCACTTCCTAATTTTCCATCTACAGTGGGTAACAATGATCGCTATACTTTCTGGCAGACTAAACTCCTGCTGTCTAAACAACTAACGACCAATTCTTTTCTTTTTTTCCTGAAACAATGGACGCGGGTGGTAATCCATTGTCCCGGCGTCACTCGCTTTCCAGGGGCTTTGTCTTTCCCCGGGGGATAGAAGAGAGGAGAGAGAACGGCATGAGCAATTAGTGTGCGCTCCGAGGGCTCTCTGTTGTTCGGGGGCTCCCCGACTGCCCTGCTCTGGGGCCGGATGGCCATTGTTGGCGGACGAGGAATTGCGCTGGCCGCCGGTCCTTCTCCCGAAAACAGGGGTCGAGTGCCAGAACCGTAAGCGGCGCGCTAATTAAAGGCACCATTCATCGGGAACAGTTTTCTATCGGGAAAGAAAGGCAAAGCGAGATGTGTGCACGCGCGCTCGGGCACCTGGAGGGCCGGTCAAAGCTGTGCACGCGCCTTCGCCTTTCAAACAGTGCCGCGGAACGTTGCGCTTATTTATAGCGGCATTCACCATTTTTCTGGTGCAGATTTTCAGTATTGTCATTATTATCACTATCCGAAAAGTTCCAGAACATATAATTGATGTTCTGGAGTTTTTAATATCAGAAATATAGTTTGTGCGCGACCGGAATCAACTTTGAAAAATGGCTAATCGAGATATGTATACATCGATATTTTATTCAACTATAGAAAGCTTTTAATGTTACCTTGTTAAGGCCAGATCCCCGAATTCTCATTTAAGTAATTGCCTACGAAGTCCCGTCGTAACAGCCACGTAAAATAAATGCCGATTCGCATCGCTGAAAACGATAAACGTCGCATTGGCGGAAGCATGCATGGAGAGCAACGCGTAACAATTGTTTTACGTCAACGTGTTTGACGCAGTGCTCCGCCGCCGCAGTATTGGCCGTGCACATGGAAGTGGGCGATTGAAAAGCTCGCTGTGGCGGAAGTGGAGCGTGTAGGAGACACGATTCGAAGCGCACATGTGCGCGCGCCACATGTGTGTCGCCGGGAGCGAGTGGAAATCAGCTCGCGGAGGATTTGACGGGCGCGGCGCAACGGGACGGCCCGCTCGTGCCAAGGACGGCCGAGGCCTAGCGCAGGCCGCCTGCCTGGGCACGACGTCGCGAGCAGTGCGGCCGCGGCAGTCGGGCAGAAAAACACGCCTGGCACACGATGGGGCAGTCTTCCTATTCCTGGTCGAAGCTCCTAACCTTTTTAACCTCACTAAGCCGGTTCTCTTGTTCGCTACTCCAGAATTAAACGTTCTACGCGTCATTATAAACGCTTCGACTTGGCGTGAGCACACACAAAAAAAAAAATAATAAGCAGCTAGGCAGCCGGATTTAATTTGATCGAATAATTCGAGAATTATTTAATAGAATTCAAGTTGGCTGAAAGGCGTCCGCCTGAAACATTGTGTTCTTTTTCCGTCTCCCTCCATTTTCGTATAACACTTTTTTTTTTAGTTTGGGAGGATGTTTGCTGTATACATAAACGCGCCTGCAGACAGTGTGGCCGTCATACAAGTAACGGCTCGGACAGTGTCTCCACGGTCTTTTGTACGATGATATATTAAGCCTCGGTCAGGACACGCCACACAAGTCCGCAGTCTGCTTTGTACGAGCAGTCTGCCTCTGGAGTGTGTTTACCCGACAGCACACGCGAGGGGGCGTTGTGCGGAGCAATACTTCGGTCCCCCCATGCTCGGAGTGTATTCTAACGGCGACTGGGGCAGTCGGCGACCGGAGCGGCGAGGACCGGAGGTCGGGACACGGACGACGGCGGGCGTCCTTGGACCGTCGATTGGGATCGGGCTCAGGGCGTGCTGCCGGAGGTCGCCCGCCGCTGCCCCGACTGGCCACAATGGACGCGTCGTCGCCGTTGCGGGAACCGATCCGCGTGCACGGCCAAACGCCCATTGCGTCACGCCCCGGAAAACCCCGTTCGCTCGTCGAGCGGCTCTTTGCGAGCCCGACAACTTGTTTATTTTCTTCCGGAAGTTCGTTCGAGTCATGAGTGGCGAAAAACGGCGAGTTCAACATATTTTTTTCCAAAACGTCAAATAAAAAAAAAAAAGTATCGTTTTTAGGGTTGTTTTAAATCCTTGGTGCTCAACAAGCTATCGGTCAGACGATTCTTGCATCCGCGCTCTCCCCTTACCTCACAATAAAAAAAAAAAAGAACCACGTGTTGCGTTTTTGTAACGAAACTTTCCGAGATGCGTTGATGAAGCGAACGCGGGCTCTTTTCGACGAAACGATTTCTCGGTAAAACTTGGAGGTGGTCAGCGAAACGATCTGTCGATAACACGTCCTCCGACGAACTGATTGGCAGCGCTTTTCGAGTGGAGTGGTGCCCACCCACCCCCACAGATCTTTCTGCGTCCTCGGATGTACTTGGGGATCTTCGTCAAAATGAGTATCATTCGTGGTCCACCTTCCTTTCGTGCGTGTGCTGCTGGCTCTAAGCATCCTAGAAATCCCTGCATCGTGACGACACGCGGCCGATTTCCCTATTAAAGAAGCACACCGAGGTCATCTCCGGCGATGGGAGGAACATGTTCCCAAACCAGGACCACTGTCAGTCCATAGCAAGCGAAGGTTCCTCCTCCGACCGGTGCAACCACGGAACGATATCTCGAATGCGCGCGGCTCGTTGCCCATACAGCCCGGACAATTCAACCTGTACGAGCGCGCTTTGGAGCGCTCGAGAGCTGACGACCGGACATATCACTCCCGCGAAAGACAAAAAACAAAACAGAAGAAAAACCCACATAGTTGCCTGTTTTTGAGACGTTTATTTTTCGACTATTCTTTCTTGCTATCATCATAAGCAGACACATTTTGTAATAACAACGTTTGCAATCTCAACGAAATGTCGCATTTTCATTGGTCACATGCCGTCCTGGCTGCCGGCACAGTGCTCTCCTCTCATCGCCGGAGATAATTTCGATCTTTGACTGCTTTTTTTAACAGGAAAATTGGCCGCGCATCGTTTTGAGTGCTGGATTTCTAGGATGCTTGGAACCCGCAGAGAGGGTTATCGCCATATTTCGACGAAATCAGAAAACTCCTCAGGACACCTTTAAAGGGGCCATGAAACGATTTTCTACTTCCGATAAATACTATTCAGAATCTTTCCCTAACGTTAATAAGCGTAGAAACTTGCCTTAGGTTTTTTTTCTAAGCAATGGCAGTCGGAAAATAAATTCCAGAAATATGAGCATCGTTCATCCCCTCAACTCGGAGCCAGAACAAGCGGCCACGTGGCCTGGTGCCTATGCTATGCCGCCAACGTTAATCATAGCCACGCGCTGGGGTCGGCAAAGTAGAAAACGCGTGCTGAGCTCCAGGCATTGTTAGAGTGCGGCTCTTCTCATCACCGCAGTGGCTGGACACGAGCCACTACCCGAGTGTCCGCCGAGGCATTGATGGTTACGAGCCGAAGTCGAGTGCTCACGCAGTTCTCGTGTCCAATCCATGAGCCGCGCTCGACCGTCGTCAGGCGGGTGGTTTCGATGATCGATCCCATAATAACGTCATCAAGCTTCGCGAAGGCAAGACTCAAAGAAATAGTCTCCTTTTTTCCTCGCAATTTCACCGCGACAAAGAAGCTTCTGAATGAGTGGATGTCTGTGCCAGTATAGTTCGGCCAAACTAGCACCAGTATACAGTAGAAAGCATAATTTACCGACTACGGGCACGTACATCACATTACACTAGTAGTCTTGGTCAGAGTTAACCCTCGCACCTCTGTAAGAAAAATAGGAAATTTCGGCGATCTCTTGTCTGGTGGGTGACATGACTTCGACAAAAAGATCTACACACTGCGCGACACTTTTAGCGCGAAAATAACATTTGCTCTTTATCTGATTTTACTTCGAAAAGAGCGTTGGCGGGAACCAAATGTCACCGCTTAGGTTTCTAGTGCCCGAGATGTGTAGTTTTGATATCGCTCTAAAAGTGCCGACACATAGAAGAGCATTCCACCTGCGGAGTTCGCCAGTGGGCCGCTGCTGTTGCCGGGGGCGTCAGATAGCCTCGGGTGCGAGGTGCGAGTCGGCCGCCGCCAGGCACACCTCCGCACCTCTCGCTGTCGTGTTCTCACGCCTTTTTTGTTCTCCCGTGTTGGACGTCCGCCGAGGCTGATCGTCAGCTACGGCCCCGAGTTTGCATTGTGATGTCAGCCCTTCGTCGACTGGTCTCCGAACGACTGTTCATGGGAGACACGTTCGCCGAAAAACACTTCGCGTGGCTATGGAGAGAAACTGAGGTAGAGGAGGAGCTAGGTGACGTCAGAACGTCGAGCTCTGATTGGAAGGATTAGTGGGTAGAGGAAAGGCCAGCCTCCAATCAGAGACAAGACTCGCGTCTCCTCCCCTCTCTTTGTTCACGCCGCTGCGGTGGGACTGCTGTCGGCACGACGCATGCGCAGAACGATTCCCTTGACGCCAATCTTGTTTCTGCGCAGGCGCAGTGCCCACGCCCTAGCAATCGCTGTCTGTAAACAGGCTGTTGGTCTGTATTGTGCTTTGCAAAGCGAGCGAAGGCTGCGTTGTAGCATTGGGTCCTCACAGCAAACACTGTAGAGCACGACTACGGCGTCTGGCCCTCGCTAAAATTAATTGTGTATATGACAGCGGGAAGTTAGTGAGCCCCCAACGAACGTCTGGTGTCCGCTGTTGAACTTAGTCGGTGCAGTGCGACGCCTGGGGGTCTTCAATGTGCATCTCGCAGTATAGTGATCCACGACCGCACGCCGGTATACGATATGCTCTTCCATATCAAAGAGGGCCCAACTTGAACCCAGTATCTCAGAGTTTTATTTTTTTTCCTCGTTTGCCAAGATTGAGAATTACGAAGGAGTGGGTTGTATGAACGGTTGCTCGAATTGAATACAATTTAAAAGAAAAATTCCCGCGCGTCTTCTTCGCATAGCGCGCAGAGGAACCATCACCACGATCAACGGACGTGTCTTGCGGAAGTTCCCTAGTTGTAGAAGGTTCCAGGTGAGAGGGAGCGCAACTCGCGCCCTCTAGGCGACTGGCGCGCTACTGAAGAACTGGTCCGGACTTCCATTCAATCCCAGGACCTCAGGGACCTCTCCGAGACTATAGCAGCGCTCTCTAGCAGCCTCGCCAAGGGCCTGTCCAATACAGGCTACTACGATACTGCACGACTCCTGCAAGTCGTCGCTGCGCGCCGCTGACTCCGCTTCCGGCAGCCGTCGGACGAAACTGTCCCTCCCGGCACACCGGCCAGGGCCAAGCGTCCCCCCGACTAGACCTCCTCGCTCGTACCTCCACGGCGGCCGTTGACGTCGGTGCTCGTCAGACTAGGCGTCACGGAGCGCCACCTGCCACACGCTCTGCCTGGCTGTCGGTCATATCGCTCAGGCCTCGCGGGAGTCGACAAAGTCGCCGACCGGGCAGACTCGCGCGTCACGCTCGGCCAGGAAGGCCAAGGCAGGCGCGAGCTCCGTGATGTCGAGGTCATCGGCCAGCAGTTCCTGTCGATCGGAGCGCGCGTTCCCGCCGCTCTCGGTCCTCACGTACCTCATTATCGTCAGAATCAAACGCTCGTTGGCTCGAAAAAAAAATTAATAAAGTGCAGTGCGCAAAAGGAGACTTCTTAAGTTCTCAGTGTAGACACACTGACAACTTAAGAATGTAGCATCCATTTTGCGCACTGCAAACCAACCACGTTAGTTTGTCCGAGCTACGAGCGCGGATTTGGACGGAACAAGCTGAGCCGCGGCGAGTCCGATCCAATCCGCAGCCCCCGCTGCGACGATGACATCGACCTCGGATCCATCCGACGCCGGGCCTCACCTGGCCTTGCCTGCCGGTCACCGCGGTCTGCCCGCTCGCCCATCTTCGGCGGCTCCCAGGAGCGGCGGAGGCCTCGAGCGCATTGACCGGCAGCCAGGAGAGCGTGTGACGTCGAGCTCTGCCGAGCACCCACGTCGACGAGCAGATGCAGAGGCCGCCGAGGAGGCAAGTGCGGGAGATCTGGCGGAGCGGCCAGCTTCCCCCGGCAGTCGACGGGACGGACAGTTTCCCTGCCGACGGCCCGAGAGCCGCGGTCAGCAGCAGCAGCAACGACTTTTGCAGGAGTCGTGCGGTATCGTATGTCGTCCTGTTTGGACGACCCCTTAACCCGGCTTTTGGCGTGCGTTTGTGGAAAACCTCGCTCTCCCCCGCGGCTTCGGTGTCAAAGAGCATTCCCCGCCGGTCCGAAGATCCATTGACTCTCACGCCTCGAGTACCAAGGCCGACATTCCCCGCCGGTTCGAGACCTCTTGTACCCTGTCACGTCCACAGCGCCGATACTGACATGCTAGGTTTGCATCCGTTGACGCCAAGAGGTTCGCGTTACAGCGCCGTGCGCTTCAAGATTCGCCGGTGGCCCGATCTAAGGCTGTTTCGCGCAGCACGGTGTGTTCTTCTTACGTTACGTGTAAGTCGGCGAAACCTTCGGGAATGTCGCGTGCCAGGCGATCTCCTTGAACTGCTAGCCGCGCTTAATATGAAGTGCTGATGTCCCGGCAACTTGTACGTGAGCTTTCAGTAGTAGCGTGAGAAATCGGGAGTCGCGTGAGTCGTAACATCCAGGTAGGAGCGAGAACGGGGGGCGGGGGGAGGGAGGAGGGAGGGAGGGAGGGAGGGAGGGAGGGAGGGAGGGAGGGAGGGAGGAGGAGGAGGAGGAGGAGGAGGAGGAGGAGGGAGAGAGAGAGAGAGTCCTGATTGAGGGAGAGCTGTCATGCAGGAGAACGGGACTTGGGAAACGGAGTGTGGAGTCACTAAACTGTTTCATTGCGCTTGCTGCATTGTCTCACTCTTTCGGGGGTGACTGGAGCGCGGCTTAATGGAATCGGTCGTCGTGTAAGGTCAAACGACCCCACCAGTTTTAGCCGATCGTTTTGGGGGCGTAACGAGTGTCCATGAAACGTTCGTGCCGACGAAACGTGTGTCCATGAAAAGTTGTCCACGAAACGAAATTCCACGAAACGATAAAACCGTAGTGAGCCATCCTCGAAAGGATTTGCTTTCACCTCTCGGAGGAAGTAAAAAGTGCGCCAGGGTGGCAAATGGCCTTTTCGCGCGCGGTCCACCGCTTGTAAAGGTGCTAAGCAGGCGCTTCTTTTGGAGCGCACTGTTGGCGCAGCCTCTCTATTTGATCCGGACCGTTCGCAGCAGCTCGCGGTAGACGCGTAGGTCAAGGTTACTCGCTCGCGGTGGTCACGTGACTCGCTATTACCTACCGAGAGCACGCGCGGTGCGATGTCGGCGCCCTTTGTGTCCCGCCAAACTCCCAGCGCACGCGCCCGGAAGCACGGTCGCTGCTACGCGCAAGCCGTCAGCGAATTCTCATCGTTCTGCACGTTCGTTAGCTCGCCAGACTGACGCGTCTTCGGGGGAAAAAAAACGAGCGCCCATTGTTCCTCACAGACGGCGTAAGAAGGGGGAGGAAGGAGCAGTAACGGCGGGGCGTGCTCGCTGCCCGACTGGGGGAAGCAGCCGTCTCGACTCCGTTCCCCCGAGAAACAAAGAGTGCGGTAAAAGCTACGCACTCGCCGGACCAATCAGCCGCCTCCTTTTCACCGACTGACCCCGACCTCTGCGCGTCGATGTTGGCGGGAGCCTGATCACGGGATGAAAGGTAGACGTGCGAGTGGTCGGACGAGCTTCCCCCGCACTGTCAGCTTTATACGGGTGGAGGGTGCACGCTCGTTTTGCGAACCTCGAGTCCGTGATGCCGTTGTAACGTGAGACCGGGGTCACGCCCCTCCGGGGGCCACGTGGGGCACGATGGAGAATTAACAGCTGGGCCGCTCGATTTTCGAAGCGGAGAAAGAAAAGAGAACGAACGGATCGGCGTGCCAAAAGAGGGACGAACACGTACTCGTGGGTATACGCCCCGAAATCGGAGTTCCTAAAGTCTGCCCACACGGACGCGCCCGCGGCGTCGAATGGAAGACTGTACGCCGACACACACTGTTTCCAAACAAGCCGGCGTTTGCCCAGGCCCGGGTCTGGGCACTGCAACCCGATTCGCGTGAGGCTGCTCCGGATGCGTAGGGCTAAACAGCAGGCAAGGTTGCAGGGGGTGACGTCAGGGAGTTTGAGTTGGTGTGTAACGTTTCGGCAGGTTCCGCGTACGTTTGCAACGTTTTTAATGGTGGCCGAGATGGGAAACTAAGAAAGTAAAAACGCCTTTGAGGGCGCACCCTTTATTTGGTCATCCGCGCGCGTGGTTTGATGTTTAAAGGGCGTCGATATTTCGGGGTGGAGAGGTGCTCGTCCTTCGGGACGGAAACCATGCTTCCTGGACAAAACGTCCTGCAGATCGTACAACGCATATATATATATGATATATATATATATATATATAATATATATATATATATATATATATATATATATATATATATATATATATATATATATGGAGACGACGGACGAAGAAGGGGACAAACACAAAACGTCTCAAACGGTAGTACGACCCGTGGGGCATTTTCTCCCAAGTTCGCGGAATGCTAGAATCTTGCGGCCAGTAAAATTTTTCCCGATCTCGAGCCTTCAAAAATTAATGTCTCAACTCACTTTTTTTTTTATTTTGTAATAATAAAAGCGAACGAAAGAAACTATAGATTCTAGGGTGAACCATTTTCGAACCGGATGCTCCGCACGGCACTGTACAACCGCGTTCCTGTGGCCGCCTCCCTTTTTTGTGCGCGACGAATTAGCGAGGGAGCGGACCTTTTTGTTTGTCTCGTTTTTGCTTTCCTCATTCGTGGCTGGCTCTTGATAAATGATCCGATAGAGATGTCAGGCCCTTCGGCGCCTAGTGCGGCTCCGGATATAGCCACCAAGGCCCGCCGGATGAGGCCAGGTTCTGGCTGCTATTGTAGCTTGGCGGGATCTCGGCGCATACTGAGCGACAAAGTCGGCGAGAAATCTGGCGGCCGTGATTGGTCAACGCCGCACTTGAGCTTGGCGCCGGCCAATCACAGCCGCCGGACTTCTCGCCGAATTTCTCGCCAAGTGTCCAGATAAGGACCCCTGGTTGCTTTCACGATTGTTTGCG
Source organism: Ixodes ricinus (assembly GCA_037355805.1). NCBI lineage: Eukaryota > Metazoa > Arthropoda > Arachnida > Ixodida > Ixodidae > Ixodes > Ixodes ricinus. The sequence goes on along the minus strand of JAZHYW010037906.1, from coordinate 137,257 downwards.
GCGGAGGTACCCACTGGAGCGCGTGGCGCGCTTTTCTCCAGAGGCCCTCCGCGCTTCTTCTGCCTTTGGTGGTGCGCATAATGAGGCCGCAGTCCTGGATGTACTACGTCACGTCGCGGAGGCCAACGCGAAGCGCAAATCGAACGCTGCGTCAACCTTCGGCTGGGACTCGTGCTCAGTCGGTCTGAGAGCACGATTCTGAGCCGAAGGCTTCACTCGGATCAAATCTGTGCGCCGCGCTGACCTTCGGTTCATGACGTAGAAAATCCAGTACAGCGGCCTCATCGAGGAGGTGTTGACTGAGTACAAATTTGTGAGATGGAGTCGAGGCTCACGCACGATTTAATACAGCGTTTTCAAATAGGGGACCCCTGAGCTTCGGGTCCCCTTATTTGAAAACTCTCTATTAGCGAGTTGAAGTTCGCGGCCAGACCACGTATCGTCTGCGGTAGGTTGTTTCGTCCCGTCCAGCTGTTCGAAGAATGCCTGCGCATTCGTTGTCCGTCGTTGACTCCCCGCGGCCTCTTTCCTCTTTTCTTGTGTCCCGCGAATTTGCTTGGGCAGCGGCGAAGATGAAGGCGGTTAGGCGGCAAACCAGCGCGGCGGTTCCATGGATAATGACCACGAGCGGGCACCCCGTTGCTTCGAACTTGTTTCTTTTCTTTTTAGGGCTGAGCGTATTAATGGTTAGGCCGCGAGAAAGTTCTCGTTAAGTTCAGACCGCGGCCTCGGCAGCTCCCCCGGCGTTCCATTATCGATGTTCACAACCGCATAGGAGGAGGGACCCGCGGATCTTCGCTGCTGGTATACAGTCTGCCCATCTTGAGTGTTTGAGTTTCGGCGTTTGCCCTTATACCTACCGACAAATGAACACCCGACTATGTTTTGACGAATCTATGGAAATAAAAAAGTAAATATATACGTAGTCTTGCCGAGCTTTGACGCCTCGGGTTTTGCTTCAATCGAGGTTCATGACTGAGTAGCGTGACTAACACTCGGGAATTATTTGTGGTGTGATTCGATGTTTTAAGTGGACACTTGTGAAACGCCTCGTATAAGTCGTGTAAATTACGGAAAAAATGAATATGTCATCAGTATAGAGTCAGACGCTTCTATTAGCGGTCACGAGACTAATCAGTACATCGGTCATTGTGTCTACTACTGCGTATTACAGCGAAGACTTTCAAACATTCATACCAATAGGGATGTTGAGAAAAACAAAACCTTTTCAGGAACGAATTGCTAACCGCGGCAAACGTCAAAATTGAAAAAAAGAAAGAAAGAAGATTATAGTACATAGGCGTTATATAATTAACTATAATTTACTAATTTTAGTGAAAGTAAACGTACTGTTTTAATTAGGAACTTGCTGAGTGTAATTGAAAGCTCATAAATCAGTCACTTTTAGGAGAAGTTAAAGCATGTGTGAAGCGCGGGATGAAAGTTACTGGAGTCAAGGCTGTCGGATGCGAAAACGCGCATGATATTCTTCGCATCGCCAGCCTTGTGCCTGCAGCACGAGTGATACGCTGGCTCGCGCCTCCTAGCGTATTTTCGCCGAACCGCCAAAGTGAGGATCGCCGAGGCGTCCTTGTAGCGTCCCTTTGGCCGCCCATGTCGTGTCGTACGTGAGCCCGCCGTCTGACTGTTCGTCCCCGCTTTTTTCGCCCGGGCAGGTGACTCCCTGTCGCTGTGTCCGTCTGCCCGGTCGTGCTGCACGCTGGCCGCCGAGCGTCGCCTGCAAGACGCGTCCTGGGAGAAGCTTCGCGCCCTCGTCTGGGCCAACAGCGAGTCCCTCCGACGCTTCCTCGAGGACTCCGCCGCCAGCTTCACCGGTGAGTCCCTGGCCGGTGTGCACGCTCGGACACCGGGGCGCGAACCGTCCAAGCGCCCATTCTCTCCCCCTCAAAAGGGGCTTCTTTTTAAGCCTAACAGATTTGTTTAAAGAAACCGCGAAAGATACATTAATACGGTTTATGCGGGTGCGTTTTACGGCCAGGGGCGGACATAATATAGGGGGTCTAATTGTCGCGATAAGTAAAATATTTACCTAAATTCGTTAATTAACGAATAATTAATAATTAATTCGCAGCTTTTATAAACACAAATCTGTTAAATCGTTTGCCCGCTACGCTCTCCGGAAGGAAGACGCCGCTACTGCGCATGCGCGGCACTTAGCCTCGCCTGCAGAGTCCCGGATCTCGCAGCGGGTTGCGGAGGACGTTGCGGGACGGCGGAAACCATCTACGGGAAAAGTCCCTAATGTGCAACGGAGGATGGCGGCCATTTGTTTGGGCCGTCTCGTCTGCCGGTCCCGGGGGTCGAAGCCCGCTCTTCGCGCCTCCGGGACAGCGCCTCGGGGCACCGTGCGAGGGCCCGAGCCTGGGGGTGCGTCTGTCAGGACGGCAACTATTTCGGCGCTCTGGGCGGTTGACTCAGGGCTTGAGCATCCGCGACTCGCCTGCTCGGCCCGGGGCCCGAGCGCGACGCTGTCAAGAGTGCGCGTGTCGCGCGGGCGTCGAAGACAGAGGCGACGAAGTGCGCCGATGCTCCGTGGTGCCCCGAGCGAGCCTTCCGCATTGCCTCGCCTTGTAAGGCGACCTCGGAGGACTCCGTGGCTCGTCTCCGGTGAACGAACGGTAGGAGAGGGACACGCACCGGGTCCTGCGGTTTGGGCCCTTTCGAACTGGCCGTCATTCCGAACTTTGTATGGGCTTGGAGATTGTGGACTAGGGCGGGGAATGCGGCCGTGAAATATGCGGAGTTCTTCGTGCTCAGCTGGTGTTTGGGAGTGGTCGAGAAAGGGTTCTGTTACGTCCACGAAAGTCTGCTCAGTAAAAAAACAACATTAAGCAACAATTAAAAAAATATATATATTTCGACGCTACAGGACTGTTTTTAGAGTGGTCAAGGCACGCTTCCGCACCAACATTGGCTGCTGCTCATTATCTCCGTGTTGACCTTGTTTGGGAACTTGTTGTCTCCTCTCCCCTTATAACTGACATGTATTGACGCCTCAACGCGCACCCGGTGCTGGCATAACTGACCTCTGGTTTCTGGTGCAAGAGGCAAATTAGACATTAGGTGTTTGGACGTTAGATGCATATACAGCGTGTACAAATCTGCGCCTGTCCGCCAGGTATGACGACATTGGTTCACGCTGTAAAGGAGAAATTTAGCCGGCGCAGTATCGCTGCCTGCAGTGTTCAACGTGCATTGCAGTAGTGATGCACGACCGCACGCCGGTACGATGCTCCTTCAGATCCAAACGGGCAGGGATGGGGATGGAACCCTGGATGCCGGGTTCTGCATCCCGACGGGCAGTCGCCTGTCGCGTGACCGTATAGCAAAGAAGGAATAGAGGGAAGTAAAGAACGGAAACTAGCCATGACTGCACCAGAGACACGACTGCCTAAACACATTTATGACATAAATTAAGCTGGTTCGAAACACGGATATCACCAAATCTTTTTGTTTTTTTCTAGAATGGATTTATATTAGGCTGCGCCGTATAAGAGAGCTGACGATAATATTGATCGTGGGCATCTTTCCCACGATCAATATTAGCGTCAGCTGTCTTATACGGCGCAACCTAACATAAAGTCCATTCTAAAAAAAAAAAAAGTTTTGGTGATGTTTGTGTTTTTAACGAGCTTAATTTCTGTTATCAATGCGTTTCGAGAACGAGAACCCTTTGAAGCTGGTTCTTTGCGCGACATCCCCTTTGGGAGCAGATATGTATTTCTCTCCGAGCCGGAAGTTTCTCGGCGAAGCTTTCCAGATTGATGGCGTTCTTGGCGCGCCTCGCGTCAGAGCCTCTCCCAGCTAGACAGCCCGTCGGGGCCATTGTGCGTTCGTGGACGTCGTCACTCCCGTCGGTGTCGGCACACGCTAGCGGACGTCGTCTCTCGGCGGGCAGTCCTTGGCCCCCACTCCGGGGTTCCGGGTAGGCTCCCCTCTGGGAGGAAACAAGAAAGGACTCGTCGTACGAACGTCTATGTTGCCCCGGGAAGTTATGTAGGCCTCCAAGTACGACGGCTCGTGTCTCCCGCTGTAGAGGAACGGTTTGGTCTGCGTCCAATGCGACCGCTAACTGGCCACCTTCAACGTGCTCTACCGATAGGCCTGCTTGTCTCGGCCAGGAGGCGCTGTGGCGTCCGTGAGACGCGAGCATTTAATGCGCTAACGGGAAGGGGCGCCCTAGCGTCTTATTATCAATGATCCTGCGTCTGTCCACGGGCTCCAACAGAGCGTTTAAAAAAACTCAACGCAACCTACAACAAAAACGCGACAAAAAAAAAAAAAACGACACGATGTTTTTTGCCGGGGCGCAGCTCAAAACTTGACAAGCCTATAGCACTTCAAGGCCTGCGCATGACGTCATCGAGAGTGGATCCCCTCCCGAAGACGCACTGAAGCGCGTGCGTCTTGCGCGTCACCGCGTGCTAGCGCGCCGCGCTTCTTGTGAGACGCTGAAAGACTCGCGGGCGGCGACGCTGACGCGAGCTGAGTGGCGCTGGGTGGATCATCCATAGAGAGCAGGGCCTGGTCAGCAGGGACTTTACTTGGGAAGCGAAGGAAATAGAGATTATTAAGGCGAAAGCCTTATATGTCTCATCGTCCAGTCGACCTTTAAAGTCCTTGAGCGAAAACATGTCGGCGAAACGAAAAATACCAAAACCTTTACGTGACCACTCAGTGGATGACTAAGCGAATTAAGATGATGACTCAGCGCATTGAGGAGGATCGCTCAGCACATTAAAGGGCTACTTCAACGAAATTTGAAATATACCCGTCCTCGTGTTCACAAATAGGCTGAATATGATTCACAATATCCGTAAATGGCCATCGCACGTTTCTATTTTGAGCCTGATGGCTGTATTTTTCGTTATAAACGGCCCACTCTGGCAATCGCTCGGAGAAGGCCCAGCGGAGACCACGTCACATCCGACGCAATCGTGACGTAGTTTGTCTCGCGACCTTACGTCCGGACGCAGCGGACGCTGCGAGCTATCCCAGCCAATCCCGCTCTGTGGACGTAGCCCGTGGTGCGCTTTCCGCGCGTCGCTGTGACCGCTGTCGAAGGTCACGTGACATTCACACGGCCTTGGATAGGCCCTGATGGCTCGTAGCATCCTCTGAAAGCAGCCGAAGCACACCAGCGATCGGGCCACCGCAAGTAACCCCAAAGCTGTCTTTGTACGAATTTTGAGTGACGGGTTAATCTTCTATAATCTTGTAGAGGGACAGTAGCGACTTCTGGGACCCAGAAAAGAGATTCTCGGGGAGAGGGGAGTTCCTCCTTCAGCTCTTCTCTCGTCGTGGCCGGAGGCGAGACAGTTACCGTCACCACCTGTCAAGGTTCCTAGACGGGCATTACAAACGAGGCGTTAGCGACATCCACCAGGTGCTCTTTGCTAATCGTTTAATTCGTTTTAAAATTCCTTTTCGTGTCTTTTATAAGAAGAGATTGGTGTGCCTGATGTGATAATGTTCCATTGAACACAAATAGACCAAGAAATGAGCGCCGAGATTCATGTGCTTGGGCTTTCGCCTTCAAGTCGTCTTAAGGCCCGTTCACAGTCTTGCGACCGAGTTCGACCGAGAGAGACCAAACCGGTTTTTAAGCCTCTTGCGATCTTCTTAGGACCAGCTCCGGCTGCAGCCGGAGCTGGTCCTAAGAGATCGCAAGAGGCTTAAAAACCGGTTTGGTCTTCTCGGTCGAACTCGGTCGCAAGAGTGTGAACGAACCTTTAAGGATAACATAAAAGACCCTGCGTTTTTTTTTTAAATATTATTATGACGTTTGAGGGGAACAGCCCTTCTTTGGCGGTATTGGTCCCCCGCGGTAAGAATGGCACAGAGTGCTTCCTGTTGCAGCGCCGTAGCCATGCGGAGATCAAGTCGTCTGCTTTTTGCGCAGGCGTTGCGGTGACGTCAGTACGACGCCGAGCTCTGATTGGCTTCGATTGGAAGGATAGTGGGTAGACCTCGATGCTAGGCGCCTTGAGGTCTACCCACTATCTATATATTTTTTTTTAATCAGCCAATAAGAGCTCGGCGTTCTGACATCGTCGCAACCCCTGTGCAAGAAGCAGAGCGAACTTGCGCTCCGTATAGGCTCTTTCGTCTGCGCGTTCGATAGCGCCCAGTTCATTTCTATGACAGAGTAAGATTATTGCGCTCAGACGAAAATATATATTTTTTTTTTTTGGGGGGGGGGGGGGGGTGTCCGTATTTAGAATCTCCTCGCTGCTTTCGCGTGTTTCAACTTTGTTTCGAGTGCCATTTTATTAAGTTCTACGTACCACTTAGGCTGGTTCGATTGCGAAACAAGTCCACTGAGACGACGTACCGAGAGGGCAACAAAAAAGCGCCTCGCGTACTTTTGCGGCCATTTCGCAGCTGTTGCGCACGTCGAGGACTCGGCCATTTTTTTGTGTTAATGTAATTATTCTCTTACTGAACTCGTTCCGTAATCCCCGCAAGTAGACCTTTTTTTGTTTACCCTCGTATCCAGCCGCGTTGTTCATACATTCTTTATGCGGGTAGAAAGAAAGGCGAGACATTGCAACCTCGAACAAGTTAAAGATATAGAAGAGACGAAACAATTGAATGGTGGGCAGTTTCGGAAGTTTCGATTAACACGGGAACACCTACCAGTGGCGTGGCAAGGGATGTTTTCCCCACACCAGAAGCTGCGTGGTTCAAAATGGCGACGACAACGTAGAAAAGAATGGTCCCAGCATATTAAATGAAAATATACAATTTTATAAATAAATTCCGAGCCCACTCCTGGAATGCCAACGCACTGTCTGAGCACTGTATCCCTCGAGAGATGCAGCTGCGTGGCTCTTGGCGACCGTTTGCTCGACTCCGAGGGCCGGCCACGGTTATAGCCAGTGCGGAATCAACGAGATGAAATGTACCCATCACTGGAACAAGGAGGCAGGCACGCGGCGCGCAATATTTCGCACACGAGAGGTGTTTCGCATGCCCAGACCTCCATCCACGGCCCCACGGATAGTGCGACACGCGGAGAGCGATTAATGAAATGGTTCGTGTAACTCTGGTGAGCGGAGTAAGCCGACCCGATCCGCGTGGTTCGCCAAGACGTTGGCCGATCGATGGCGGTGGTTCGGGATGCAGATCGATTCGGGAGAGAGGGTTCGTTGACACCGCACGGGAACCCGACCGCCTTCCTAACGAAGCAGGGCTCTTAAGCACGAACCCAACCACTGCAGCGGCGAAGCGAGTCGCCATTGAGGTCGCTGCGTGTACGCGCTCGTCGCCCGTTGGTCCATTTGTGGGCGAACTAACGAGACTCCGTCCACTCGTCGCCAGTCACCGCGGACAGTCGGTCGGTCCTAATTGCCCTCTGGTGTGTGGACTCTACAGCAGTGGCGTAGCCAGGAATATTTGTCGGGGTGGGGGGACGGAGGTTGCTGAGAGGGCTGGGATGTCCATGGGTCCGGAAGCAGGGTGTTCAAATTGTTTGGCCCAATGCGTTACCGGAGTAAAACGTTTTTTTGTTGCGATTTGGAGTCGGGACGTAGAATCCTCCACCAACGTCACGGTTCCTTGATGACCATCGTTTGATCGTGACCGCGGAGGGGGAGACAGAATTTGGGAAGAGAAATGATGAGAGAAAGGGAGAGATGCCCGCCAAGAGTACGTAGCTTCACGGGGAGTCGAAGACTTTTTTACGGGGTGAATTTTGTGTGGAAGGGTTTGTCCATTCCGTGTAGGTCTTGGGTACGAAAAAACTAAATCAACGCAGAAAAGACACGGAGACAAGTAGAAGGAATACACAGAGGCGGTGCTGTATTCCTGCTGCTTGTCCCTGTGCGGCTCTATTTTCCTCGTAACACTCACCGACTTTCCCAACCACAAAGGTTGCTGTGGGACTTGGGTCTGGCTTCTTGCGGAGCTCGTTCGAGGGCGGAAGAACAACCATGGCGTAGCCATGGTTGATGCGGAACGACTGGCGCCACCAACGAGTTGCGGTGGCGCCTTCACCGAGACTCCGAGAAGAATCGCGAAAGATTCGGGAGAGAGTAAACGTCTTTATTGATGAGAAGAAAATATATTTGAAGAGGTGCTCGTTGGGCTGTGATGGCGGCCACAACCGCCACGTGCCCCGGAGCGACAGCGGGGTCGGTGGCGCACCTTCCGACGACACGCCCGGGTTCCGCGACGGCCATCGTAATCATCCTCATCATCGTGGGCAACCCCGTTAATTGGGCGGCGTCGACGGGGCTTCGGGCCAGACCATCGAGAAGCGGATATCGCGAAGGCAGTCATCTGGGACCCCTCCCGGCTTTCCTTCTCTCACCGTTAGGTCAGCGCGGTGTTATGGCGTCACCCGCGCTGCTGCAGCCGCCCAAGACGCGAATAGAAAGGGATACCGTTCGCGCGCTGTCCGGCTGGCGACACACGGCCGACCTTTAGCCGATACAGAAGACGAGGCCATGACCTGATCGTTTGTGGATCTCCGCCCCAAGCGACGACCGAAGCTCGGAGCGAGAGTCGCTGGAGGCGGCAGACGGCTTCTCCGCACGTCGCACTCCTTGTGAGACGCGGCGCTGCCTCGACCCCCACCCCCTTAATGATGACGTTTGGAGGGCGAAGGCGCAGGCCTTCTATAGGTAGCATTGCCGCCCATGATAATCGATGGAAAATAAAGCTATTATGATTGTCGCACCCCGTAGAGCCCCTGCCCGCGCAGCACGACGGAGTCATCGGGCAAACAAACCTCTCGTCTTCGAGCCCGTGCACGAGCGGCACGCACCGCCGTCCGACGGCTACCGCGACTCGAGACAGACGGCGTGCCGGGGAAGGCAGCGGCCGCGCCTAGCGCCTGTGTCGTTCGCCCCGTCGGAATCCTGGCCGGAATTCCTCAGCACGGCAGCGCGCCGCCGAGCACTGGCTGTGGGACTGTGTTGTTGTGCCGCGCCTGGTCCACCTTCGCGCTGTCCAGATGGATCACGAAGCTGGAGGAAGGACCCGAAGAGGAACCTCCTCCCGAAGGCGGCCCGGGGCAATACTAGACGACCTAGAAGACAAGGCCTCTTTCTCCGCGACGTCATCGCTATTGGGCCCTGTGTCAGCATCGCCTACCCTGTGTCGCCTACAGCGCGTCTTGGGTCTCACAAGAAGCGCGACGACAAGACGGACGCGGCGAGCTTCGACGTCTTTGCCGCTTGGGGCGGCTCTGGGATCCACCGATGATGACGTCATGAGCGGGCCTTTTCTCCTAAATGGTATTGCTCAGTGTGGCAGGAGATTCTTCGCTTCGTTGAGAGCTTCTCACAGCGAGACGTGGTTATGTTCGAGTCTGCTCGAGTGCGTTGCGTTCATTCGTCCGGCGCATATATTTTTACAGTGAAGCCGTTTATGGCGAGATTTCTGTGGATTTTTCGTGTGCGTCAAGAAAAACTCAGGTCCCGAATTTCATGCAAAATCGCTTCATTCTATGCAAAAGCTTATACGTCTTATCACTTGGATATGCATTTTCAGTAGATTAGTTATCAATAGGCAATTTTTTCAAGATCGGTAGACTCTCACGTAAATAATAAAGGTTTCTCAAAGATTTGTCGCTGTGCGACTCGCGTCGGCCATGTCTACGCTCGCACCGCCTCTCTTTGTCGTCGTTACAAGGGCTTGCGTGCCTAGTTTCCGTTCCTTCCGCTCTCCCGGGGTGGCGGTCCCGTCGCGCGTGTCTACTTTCCGCCGGCTCCTCGGGGCCGGTCTGTGTCGTTTACTAAACACCTTCTCTGGTCATTCTACCTTCACAGAGTGGAATGACCTATGATTTTTTGTTTTTCATGCATCATTCTTTCGCGCGTGAAATAATTGGGATAGCAGGCAACTATTTCTCATAGGTAGTGAGTAGACCTGAGAGTGCGAAACCTTCGGTCTAGAGATGCATACAGTTCCAAGGCATGCCAGTGTGTTCTCTCCTCATAAGCAGTTAGGGGGAAGGCAAGGCGCTGTAGCACACTCAAACGCGAGTGTGTGAACCAGCCTTATTACTGCGTGTCTCTCCGCGCTCCCCTGCTTCCGTTTCGGGAGGAGTTCTCCACCTGGAAAGATGCTCCTGTCTCCTGAAAAAGTCTTGTTCCGATCCCCGGGCGGCTGGTTTATTTGCCGATTTGTCACTAGAGCGAAAACTGTTCTCACAGACTTGTCGCAAAACACCTCGTTAGCGACATTTTTCTGTGCTCGTGTGAGCGTCACGAACTGGCCACAAATGAGCCTGCTACCAAACAAAATAAACTGAAAAAACCCAAAAACTAAAAAAAAACACGTTCTTTTTTTTGTCGGGGAATGAATTGTTTTTTGTTGCTGCAGTAGTAATTCATACACTCTCCCGTGCCACTGCATGCAAGATGAACCGCAATGCATTCGCAACGTCCGAAGTGCGACCGATGTCTCACCCCAAGGGACACGCATTTTGAGAGGCTAAAAGGCGTTACTCCTCTCAGGCACAACTGAGGCTGCTTCTGGTCAAGAGGTACCACAGTCACGTATAGCAGCCGAGTTGAAGAGATTCACCGAGGCAAGAATATGGGTCAAGAGATTCAACGAGTCAAGAGATATCAGTCGGAATCCGCATGGCCAGTTGTGCACGATGTCGATGACTTCACTTCTCGAATATAGGAATTCAATGGTCGATGCTCTCAATGCACACTTCGAAGGGACCCGGCAGGCATCCCAAGTACGGGGACTGGCACTCAGTGACCCAATGAAATCGCCCCTCTGCATCGCTGTTCTGCCGAACGGCGGCGACCTTGTTGAGGCACATTGATATCACCGGTCCAAAGAACAGTGCACGTAAATCTCAATGTCCACGTGTCTTATTTGTCAGCTCGAGACCCCGAAGAGGGAGAGAGGGAGATCCGTTCTGGTGGTCTAGGCTGGCCGGTGGTCATTCCCCTGCGAGGGCCCGAAGAGGAGGTGACCCACCGGCGGCATCCCGACCGCGGTTTTTCTGCGCCGATCTTCGGTCGTTGGGCGAGGGCCCCCTCTCGCCTCGTTAATGTTATTAGGCATGGGCTCTCCGGTTTCCGCTCCGTATCTGCTCGGAATTCCGACACGTCGCTGGAAGGGAATCGCTTCCCACCGGCGCCGTCGCGGTGCGGGCCGAACCGGTCGCCGCATATTTGTTAAATGCTGTCCCGCGGATATCTCTGCTCCGGGGACCAGTCGTCGCTCTTCTTCCGCCCGGCAAAAATTCACAGACGCCGCGAGATGTTTTTATTGGCACTCCGGGAACTTTTCGTTGGTCGTCGCCGGGATCGGGCCGCCGCGGAGGAATGCGCCGTCGCCGGGGAGGTCGCCCACCCGACGTCGCCTCTTGGCCTGGGATCACCGCCGGGTGGCGCTCATTGGGGCCGCCTCACCCTTCTGCCCATGCACAGCCGCCAGAGCTCGGGTCTCCTGTGGGTGGTCTCTCGGGGAGGGAGAGGACGTCGGAACGCCGAGCTCTGGTTGGACGCATTGCGAGAAAATCTCCCTGCAAGACTCGATCGAGTCGGCGGGTCTCGCCCTTTCGTCTAAACGTCCCTTACTGCCCCATCATCACCCGACCGACCCGGACGTCCTAAAGTTTGACCAATATCAAGAGGGCTAGGCTGCTCGCCGAGGAGGAGACGACGCTCTCGGTGTCGACCGACCTTCCCATCGGAGCCCTGCGCCCTGACGTCCTTACGCGCTGTCTTCTCCTCTACAAGAACTTGTAGTTGGGCTAGTTGGTGAACCCTCTGCAACCGAGTACGACCGAGAGAGACAAGACCGGCTTTTAAGCGCTCTACGACGTCTCAGGACCATCCCCGCTGCAGCGAATCCGGTTCTAAGACGTCGCAAGAGGCTTAAAACCGTTCTGGCTCTCTCGGTCGTACTCGGTCACATATATGGAACGGCGCTTAAGGCGCAAAAAACAACGGACAGAAGAGAGAAAACAGACATACAGACGCCCCTCCTTTCCCTCCTGTGTCTCACCGTATAGCCGAGCGTGCAATCTAGCCCAGCACGCGCCACGCTCGAAGCCTGATAATCGCCACAACTTCTTCATAGAATCCAATCTGTATGAGTTGGTGACCGGGGAAACTCCTCCCTTTCCTTTAGCAGAGCCCGACGCCGGAGAGGAGCCTCCTCTCCAGCGTTCGCTCTGCTGAAGGGCTGAACTCTTATTAGCCTGTCGCTGACAAGCCAACTTTTCCTCTCTGACAATATTTCGATAATTTTGTACGTGCGAGCTCGTGTGACTTTCGTCGGTAGATTTCGTCACGTTGCGAATGCTTATCGATATATTTTACCTGCGCGACCTCCTGCCCCCGTTTCTGGAACGCTTTGATCGGGGCGCCCTCATCTTCACTCTGAACGCTGCACGTCTGTCGCGGTCTTAAGAGAGCAGAAAGAAAAACAAAACAACGAGGTATCTAAATTTAAAAAAAAGAGGAGAAGAAAAGAAGAAAAAAACGAGCGTCAATGATTGGCAGGCGTTCTTTTCTGAAGAAGAATTGGACCTCGGCATTGCTCATTGGCAAGTGCGCCGGCGACTGGCCCCGCTCCAGCCCCTCCAGCATCCTATCCCTCCGCCTAGATTGCCGCCGGTGCCGACCTCGTGTGGATTGCTAGTCGTGAGTGACGGTTGGAGGGACGACGTGAACTTGGGACTGGGCTTGCGGGCGATGTTTACTAAAAACTTCTTTTTCACTTCCTTTTCTTTATGCGAAAACATGAATTGTTTCATGGAGCGAACTGACGTCATCAGCTTTGGAAGCCGCGCCAAACGGCACCTAAACTCCCTTGTCCAAATGGAGCGAAGCCTGTCGTCTGTAGCAGAAATCTGATGGATAGGCTCCTATTGGCTCTCGCGCGGCGTAGTTCCAAGGAACGTCACCAGAGAAGCCCTCTCCATGGCGGCGCAGCGCGCAGCGGCCCGGCCGCCGGAAAGAGGGAGCAGAGCCCGCACGGTCAAACTCCGTAGAGGCTGCACTGGCCGAGCTCAGCGCGGCGCGGCCACTTCACGAGAGCGCGCGCTCGGCCGTCGGTCGCTACCCTGGCAGTAGCGAAACGTGGCCCTCCACGCCACTACGCTGCAGACGAACTAAAGGAGCGGGAGAACGACATTCATGCTTTCGCATTCACAACTCATAAGAAGTGCTGTTTTTTTCCTCAATCGTAGTTGCGTTGTTCGGTGGTGTGTGTCGTAAATATACACGTTTCATTCATGTTTATGTTTCATCTGGCCTCCGATTTCGTACGCCATTCCGTGTGAAAGTGACAAAGTCACATGCTGATGTCTTCGTCGGGCCGAACGAATATGACTTGAGGCGCGAACGCGCGCGGACCAAGTGGAAGATACTCTCTCCGAGGCTTAGAGGGAAGTCCTCCAGGCGGCGGAATTCGTTAATTTCCCGTCGCCGCCCCGTAACTCCGGTAGGGCTGACAGCACAAAGCACGACAGAAGGCGCGCTCGCATCGTTCACGGACTGCAATATGCTGTGTTCTCTGTTCTCCATAAGCACAGGCTTTCGTGCTTCTAAGCTAATTTGTCGCAAGGAAGTTCAGAGCGGGAAGTTCGTTTGTCCCGAGGGGCGTCCGATGTCACCGCTGTATACATGCGAAGTAGGCAGGACCACTATCTTCTGGTCTTGAACGTGCATCACGCAGTACACACGAGCGCACGTCGGTGGATAACCTTTTGCTGTTTACCAAGCATGAACCGCTGCTTGCGTCCCGAGCGACTTCCGGCCTCTCCGTCCCTCAAAAGCTTGTCGAGCTCACTGATGTCGCCGGTGCTAGAAGCATGAAATGCTACGCGGACAACAAAGTTTGAGATTTAGCGAGGGCCTTCGGCTGTACGATTTAACGTCTTAGAGGAGACGAGTTGAGTTAACAAGAATATTGGAAAATTTTGAACAGATCTGGCGCTTCTTTATTCTTTGGCTTTCGCCCGGAGAATTCGTGGTCAAATGTTTCATCGACGTTTAATCAGCGGTGTTATGGCGGGCTTTGTTCATTATTTTTATGAGCCGGAAGTTCGCTGGGACGTCAAAGACTCGAGCACCGCATGGTGGCGTTTGCAAAGAAAGGGGTCTATATGATGCGGAGTTGAAACGAGCGGGTTGGGGATTGAGTCCAGGATTCTTGGGTTCTGCAGCACGAGCTTTCGCTCCACGCGCTCCCAGCTGCGGCACACCCGGTCATCGCATACACCCTACACTTCTGAGATGAGGCCATGATCGACGTGACGCTGCGAGAGGTTAAGTAAAAATACAAAAACAATATACTTTCTTTTTTTGTAGTAGGTAATAGGTAGAGGCAGGGTCCCCGCTTGCACGGAGGAGGGGAGGGAGCCGAAGAAGAGTACGGCACGCGTGACCCCTTTCTGAGGCCCGCTTGGGACCTGAGTTACGGCGGCCGGCCTGCCAACTCGATCACGGCCCGATGAAAGCCGGGCTCTTCTGGCCCTCGGACGCCTGGTTCGACTCCGGCGTCGGCCCTCGTCTGGCGAAGCGCGTCCACGAGCCCGACGAGTGAGCCCCGCCAGGCGCCGGACCGCTGGCTGCTCGCCGAGCCAAAGAGCAGCTTTCGGCGCCCGGCGTTGGAGCGGGGGGGGGGGTGGGGCTGCAGCGCGTGCAGATCCACCAAATAAACTGGAACGTGCCAACGCATTCGGCTCATCCGGGAATGTTTGGAGCGGACTGCGCCGCTAGCGTCACCTAGAAGACAAGGCTCGCGCCGAGGGGCTTCGGAAGTGTTCCGCAGATGAGGGGGACGACGACGGGGGTAGGTAGAATTCTCGTCCTGTTCCCCCGAACACGCAATATAGTGCCTCCACGCAGCGCCGCTGGCGTCCATGTCGCCGCACGCGCGGCGTCTGAGAAACGAGCAGGCGGCGACGCCGAGACTCACGCGTCTATACGCTACGCACTCTCGTCAAGCTCCAGCGTGTCTCGGGGCATTCTAGTCGGGAATCTAGCAACGACGGCGCAACACGCACGCTTCGTCTCCTGGGTGGCGTACTTAGTAGGTCAGTGAAGCTGCGATGACGGCGCCAGCGCGCAGGTGCACCGCGTCCAGAGAGAGGTGCACGGTCACTTCGGGGTCCCGGCGCGTGCTGCTTGGGCGCCCGGCGGGGAAAGAAGAGCGGACTTGTATCGCGTCGGCCGATCTGATTTACGTGTGGCCGGGAGCGCGCCCAGTCGGCTGTGACGGCGGATGCTCTGCCCTTGGCCTTGGTCACGCTGCTGCGGCGCCCAGGCACGCCACCCTCCTCTCTCCCGACCAAGATTTAATTAGTGGCAGCGGTCGGTACGCTACGCGCATGCGCGGTGTCTCACGCTTCGCCCGAGGCTCTGCTCTGCTTGCGTGCGTCCGCGGATCAGCAGTGCATGTGAGCACAACCGTCATGCGAACTGACGTCGCGTGACATCGAGGTGTGAAATCAGATGACGTCATGTGACCACGAAGCTTGACGAGAGATCTCGTGATGTCAATTAAGGAACAATCTGTTCTTGCTCAGTCTCCGAAACGGCCGTTTCAGGTCTTCCAAACAAACTTAAACACTCGTTCTCTAGGTACCGCATTGTACAGATTAGATGACTTCGCAGATAAGGTATCTATCCGTCTGTAGGCCACGGGGAGGATTCTGTGGAGGTCTAGATCAGGGGTGGCCAGGCTGACTCGGCATAAGAGCCGCAAATAAAACCACGAAGGTTCCAAGAGCCGCGGGGGGGGGGGGGGGGGAGATTTTCGTTTAGTGCAATAAACGAAACTCGGACTACTTTCAATCTATCTGAGTCAAACGCAGTCCAACTGTACGTAGGGCAGCGGTAGCACGAAACTACCAAACCGTAACCTGTCTTTCGATTTAAAACACGTTCATTTCCCTTTCTGGGGAAGTGCTCGTGTGACCGGGAGGGAGGCGGGGGAGTGTGTGTGTGTGTGTGTGTGGGGGGGGGGGTAGAGAGCCGCGAGCCGCACTTAAACACGCGAAGAGCCGCATGCGGCTCGCGAGCCGCAGCTTGGCCACCCCTGGTCTAGACTCTCGATGCTTACGGCGGAGAACGAGTGCCAGCCGACGGTGGTGCTTCAAGCTGGAAGTAGTTGGGCTCTTCACAACAGCGCGCGTGACGTTCGAGTTTCCCAATATGGAGCTATCGACGAACTCGCATTTCGAGGATAAGTGGACGCGCGAGAAACAAGAACGGGCCGCACCAAGACCGCACGCGGCGGCACGTGCGTGCATTGGGCGCCCAGATTTGATCCGCAACCTCTCGAACGGCGGGCAAAGCTCTTCGCAGCTCAACATGCATGCCCAGCCCCAGCAGGCGAGAGCTTTGGAAAGCGAGCGCCTAGCTTCACATTGCGTTTAGTTTCTCGAGCGATCGTGCAGCAAAGGGAAATCAATACAGCAGACGTGAGTATTTAGTCAGCGAGAGGTTGGTCTGCCTTTGAGAATGACGACACCCTGGCTCACGCTATAAATCAGAAAGCCGCCTCGGTGGCTCCGAGGCGATAGCGTCGGCCTACGGATCCCCATGTGGCGGGTTCGAATCCCGGCCGAGGTGCCCGCAATATGACGGAGGCTTATTGCGGAGAAGACGCCGTGTAACCGAGCTTTCGGTTGCACGTCAGAAGATCCCCAGGTGGTCGAAATTAATCCTCAGTCCTCCGCTGGGGCGTGCCAGATGCCCGTCGTTGGTTTGGCACGTAAAACCCCCCAAATTTGATTTGCTATAAATCAGAAATTTAGGCAGCGCAGTACGACCGCTAACCTGGACTTTTGGACGTGCAGAAGAGAGGAAAGACATTTCATTTAGAGAAATTGCCTTAGAAGCGACTCTCCATGAACGTGCATCACGCGGTGGTGATTACACCAGCGCATGCAGGTACGCGATTGTTTGCGAGATGGAGTCGGACGGAGTGAAACTTGCGCCTCCGGAGGCTGCATGCTCCACTGAAGGTCAGCTCTACGTGATGACGGGGTGCGCTGCACCGAAGCCGAACTCCGTCTGGGCTCCCGCGTTCCTCGCATCGCGCCAAGACCCCGGATGTGCGACGGCGTACGCGCAGATGCTTCGCTCTTCCCGAAACGGGTTCCTGCGCATGCGCAGCATCCCGCACACCGCAGCTCGGAAAAATTCCGAGGACACCTAAGCACTTCTTAGGCCCTCTTCATGTGGAACAACTTTCTCAGCTTTTTTGGTGTTGCTCGCGGGTTGTTGCCCAGCTTTCCCTAGATTGACACGAATTGCTGAAATCGGGTCCGGCTCGAAACAAGCGAGCAACTCGGAGCAGTTCAAAGACGTCTGAAGCGGAAGCAGCCAATCAGGGACGCGATATTTCCACGTGATAGCCCGTGCCAGTGATGATGACAACTAAAGTCTTGGTTCTGGTTTGAAATTGTTCGTTTTCTTGGAAATAAACCGTTTCAGAAAGATGAATTAGGTATTCTGAACGCCATTTAAATGTATAAAAACATGTTTATAGAGCGTAACTGTGTGATCTAAATAGTGCGAGAGAAATAAGGCCCGTCTGTAGCGGGCCTTGCGAGTTGTGAATGCGAAATGGACGGCCACGTTTCGCTAACTGCCGGGGTTGCGGCCGGCGGCCGAGTGCGCGCTCGTCTGCGGACGCCGAGTGAGAGGCGGACACATTGACTGTACAAAACTGTCTGGAGACGAAGCACAAACATCCTTGAGACGTGTTGACACATGTGCTACAGCGAACTTCGTGTGTTTTGTACGGTGTATTGTGGCAGCGGCTTTGCTCGATCTGAAGCGCTCGTCAGAGATTACGGCGTTGCTGCAGTCTGGCTGCCCGAAGCCTTTCTCGCGCGTGGCTGTTTCTCCAGCGATTTGTCAAAGAGCCTCATAAAGCCAGATGGTCGGCTGCGGAGGCCCGTATCTGCCGATCGCGTCAAAGGAAGGCGGCCCCGCGGACGGCCGCCGGCGCTGCAAATTAAATTAGCACTCCCTCCACGTGCAAACTGCCTGAGCTGCTCTTAAGGGTTATGCGTCTCGCGCCGAATCGTTTGATCTTCGCTTATAGCGGGGTGTATGCGAGTGGCCTCGAGCCGGGCCACTCGCTTATACTTCGTCCATAGTAGTCTCTCTCTCCCGAGTCGTAAACTTGGATTGCCGGCAGAAGAAGCGCTGCTCGCGAGGACGACGTTATAAGACGAGTCTCCGGCTTTTCAAGTATATGGAGTGCAAAAACTATTCCGATAAATGTACCGATGGATCACCGAAGAAGAAATGGACTGGTTCCTGACGTTGTAATTTTTTTTATTTCTTTGATTTTTTTTAACGACATACGTATCACCGCATAATCACCCTAGACGTGGTGCCGCAGTCGTCCATGGTACTTTGTCCGGTTTTTTACTGCAGCGACAGTTGTTTTTGGCGAGGTTTCAGAGCGGACTCCCGGCTGTGCTTCGTGTAGGGTGTCGCGATCTCGTCGAGACCGGGGCTTTCGAGGCACCCTCGGCGTTGTGCAGGAAAGCAGTGGTAGTCGTCGGGAGAATCTGCTCTCCGACAAAAGAATCGGGGCTTCTATAAGAACTAGCCAAGGGCGAAATGGCGAGCTACGACAGCCGAGTCACGTAGGCAGCGTGCAACGAACGACGTACAAAGTGTCGTTCGGGTGAAATATAGACGGGTTAAAAGCCTCACGTAGCTGAACCGTATGGCCAAGGTCGAGGGTCCGAGAGCGTGATCGTAGCGGTGTTCGGGCGAGGCACGAACGGGCCAGAGTCTCGTGGAAACCCGACGCCTTTTCTGAAGGCCGACTCGAGTCCACCGTCTCGCACGTAGGAAATAAAATAAGACCACAGCTACGTACGCACTGCGCGTCTCGACCGCGGGCCTTGAGTCAGGTGCACCTAGCGCGCCGGCTGACGCAACCGTCACAATAAGCACACCGGTTAAAGTCGCAGCCGATGCGCAATTCTTCCGAGGAAAAGTTGACAAGTTCTACGCAGGAGTGCCTTCGACGTGGCTCACGACGAGTAGCGGCTTGGACCTCCTTTCGCCCCCTTGAGTGGGAGAGGATGGGTCGTGGCGTCCCGCTCTATTTGGCGGGGAAATTTCCCTGCTGTAGGGTGTGACGTCAATCCGCCATTTTATTGTTAATTTGTTTTTCAAATAAAATTGACTAATTTTTGAAGAATGACATCGCAACCAGCTGAGGAGATGTCAGCGTGGTAAGACTTTTAAGCTTCTGTGTTTCTACGCATTTGGGGGGGGGGTCATGGAAAATCCTTGGAATGCTTGCCTTTCGCACACGCCACACAGCTCACAACAACAAAATGGTGGACAAAATTACGTCAGTGAAAACAGCCTATAGATTTAGCTGGAAAATGCACGAATGCGCGTGCAACCCAGAGTGCAGCGCCTCAGCTGTCGCTTCAAATGGAGGACGCGGCAAGGGACCGGGAATTTGCTTTAGCGAGCACTCGCTCCAGTCTCGGAAGGAATTACATGTTTACTTTATGAACGCAGTCCACCATTAAAGAAATGAGATTCCGCCAATAATCGTCGTCGTCGCCTGGAATCCACGTGCTTCCGATATTTCCGCGGGAAACCAAGGGAACTTGAAGGGCTTTAACGCCTTCGCGGCATTGCCTTGCCGCATGCTTTCTCGTCCCCAAAGTCAGTGTCAGTCATGCGGAGGATCCAATTCGATTCTCAGATTTCTGAGAATCACGCGCACGTACTCCGCGCCATATCCTCCTCTATGCCCACAAAGCCTGGCAGTTCGACGACGGAGCCATGGAGTGCCCGGTCGCACATTTGAAGCGCGAGGATCTGGTAGCACAGAGCATCTGAAGAGCCATTTCTCAGGGAACTTGGACGTCAGCGCACAGGTTTTGCAGCTGCGAGGACCCGAAACACACTTTCGCGTCTTCGCGTCTCGCCGCAGCGTCTCGCGGCAGCGCAGCGGCGAGGCGCTGCGTTTCGGCGTCTTGCCGCAGCGGGTCGCCAGTCACGTGGCTCTCCTCTCCATCCGTTGTCTGCCGCTCCACCTTTTCCATTTCGGCGGCCGCTTATCGTGGCGATCTGCCAGGCCTTGTCAGTACATAGGAGGCTATGGCCGCGCCCATTTTTATCGGACGTTGGGACGAGAAAAATTCGATATGGGTTCAGCTGTCGTCCCCGGTTCCTGGAACACGTCTCCAACTGGTGGGACGCCGTGACGACAGGGACACACTCGCGTTTGCTCGTGTATTTTGATGGAATCTCTGTGGCCAGCCACCAGGATCACGACATCCGACAGCATAGCACTCCGGATTTTCTGACGTAATTTGTTGCCACTTTGGCAGACGCCTTCCAGGTCTCATCTGACCTTTTCGATCCCAAGAGTGCACCCCTTGTTTTTCGTTTTTTTTCTTTCCCCGATACTTATCTTGGTTGTGCATTCTTGGATGCACTGGTCGTAAAAATAAACCGGCCAGTTGCCGGATAAATTGAAAAGAGAAAATAGAAGGTCGGCGGTTTCTGATTAAACGAGTGTTTTATATCCCCGAGAGACCCCAAGGTTGCGTGCAGCGCGGACGTGGTTGGTGGTTTCTCTCACACTTTGCATTTTATAGCCCCTCAGTGGGGAACATTCAACAGTGTATACAATTTTGCAGCCTTTTGAATTCCAACTCTTTTTCTTATTTGAGGGAACACGAAAATAGGAAAAAGAAAACGTAATCTGGAAAACGCGAAAAGTTAAAACTATACATCTTTCTAGTTTCTCTCTATTTCCCTCTCGCCTTCTGATGTTTTGTTCCACGTTTATTTATTACGCGCACAAACGAATACGTACCACAAATGTTATATTTCCACCTTTATTTTGGGATCAATAATGCCGAGTTGCCACTCGAGTAGATGGCGGTGTGAGCCAACGCATATGTCTGCAGCTTCGCTCTGTACCCGTGAAAGGGGGCCCAGATCTTGCAGAGTTCCCGACGATCAGTGCGAACGAACTTGGCAGCGACGAAGGCCGTGCCCGGGGCGGTCATCTCGGCCAATCTGCAGTGTGCATGCGAGGCTTTACATCTCCGGCCATTCTTGCGGAGGGAGCAGTGTGCTCACGGAGGCTTTGAGGATTGCGATGAAGACGGATTGCCTCGTTTCGCGCGCATTTAGTGCCAGTGAACCCGGTCTGTATTGCCGTGCGCTTCTTTGGGGATCATCGAGTTCATCCACGTTGGACATATGAGCCTCGCGGAATGTTCCTCGGCTGCGTAGGCAGAAGGCCGCTGCAGTTTGTTCGTGACGTACGTCCAAAGACGCTAATCAGCCGTGCTCCGTGCTGTGCATGCGCGAGGTGTGGTGACGTGACACGTGCTTAAGCGCGAAACACACATGCGCGTCCACCTCCGACCGATTTCATGGCGTGCGAACCGCCGGAACGACGTCCGAGGGCGAGGGTTTTCGTCGCAGCGGAGCGTCGGACGGGGCCTCCGTCCGGCGACGGCGTGCGTCCAACTTGCTAGATATCGCCGCACGGCTGTCCGATTTTCGGAGGGCCGCAGCCAATCAGCACGGATGGCGCGAAGGTCATGTTGTCACGTGGCTTTCGGACCGATCGGGCGAGGAGGCGCTTCGTGGTTCGGGCAGTTCGGGGAAGCGGATATCCCCCCTCAGCCTACACGCACACATGCGTGCGCGTGGTCGCGCGGTGAAGGAGATGGACGCCATCGAGTTTTCCGCGCGCGCAAAACAAGCTGCTGATCTCGCGCGCCATAGCAAGCCGGCCTTCGGGGACCGATCGAGGCCGTCGAAACCCGAATGTACTCCGTTTCACCTTACGATGGACAGCAGCGGACGCTACGAGCCATTCCAATGCCGTGTGAGTGTCACGTCAACTTCGGAGAGACGCAGCAATGCGCGGTGTGCGTAGTCACGTGATTTGTACGCAGTGCTCGCTTCGCTGGGATGGCTCCTAAGGTCCGCTGCGGTCCATCGCGATTAAGTGATGTTGAGCAGAAAAGTAACCTCACGGAAAATCTTTACACACGCACACTTTAATAGAATGTAATAAAAATATTATGTTTGTTTTAAAGTCAGAAAAACCAAGAAGGGCGAGGGTAGTATTTTAGTTTTCTAGGCTAGGTGGCGCGAGCTACCGCCCGTTATAAATATAGCCATTAGCATTCATCCATCCATTCGGTAGAGGGATACCTGAAACTGGGCGGAGCTGAACGGAGCGACGCAACGACGCGTCGGAGATGTGTCGCGAACCGTCCTGTGCGGCGATTCGGACAGTCATCTTCCCGACAGTTCGCACGCCGGACCGAACAGTTTTGACGCGCATGTGTTTCGCGCTTAAGCGCGAAACACATGCGCGTCAAAACTGTCCGGTCCGGCGTGCGAACTGTCGGGAAGATGGCTGCTCCGAATCGCCGCACAGGACGGTTCGCGACACATGGCTTCCGACGCGTCGTTGCGTCGCTCCGTTCAGCTCCGCCCAGTTTTGGGTATCCCTCTACCGAATGGATGGATGAATGCTAATGGCTATATTTATAACGGGCGGTAGCTCGCGCCACCTAGCCTAGAAAACTAAAATACTACCCTCGCCCTTCTTGGTTTTTCTGACTTTAAAACAAACATAATATTTTTATTACATTCTATTAAAGTGTGCGTGTGTAGAGATTTTCCGTGAGGTTACTTTTCTGCTCAACATCACTTAATCGCGATGGACCGCAGCGGACCTTAGGAGCCATCCCAGCGAAGCGAGCACTGCGTACAAATCACGTGACTACGCACACCGCGCATTGCTGCGTCTCTCCCGAAGTTGACGTGACACTCACACGGCATAGGAATGGCTCGTAGCGTACGCTGCTCTCCATCGTAAGGTGAAACGGAGTACATTCGGGTTTCGACGGCCTCGATCGGTCCCCGAAGGCCGGCTTGCTATGGCGCGCGAGATCAGCAGCTTGTTTTGCGCGCGCGAGAAAACTCGATGGCGTCCATCTCCTTCACCGCGCACCGCCACATGTGTGCGTGTAGGCGACGGGGGGATATCCGCTTCCCCGAACTGCCCGAACCACGAAGCGCCTCCTCGCCCGATCGGTCCGAAAGCCACGTGACAACATGACCTTCGCGCCATCCGTGCTGATTGGCTGCGGCCCTCCGAAAATCGCACAGCCGTGCGGCGATATCTAGCAAGTTGGACGCACGCCGGCGCCGGACGGAGGCCCCGTCCGACGCTCCGCTGCGACGAAAACCCTCGCCCTCGGACGTCGTTCCGGCGGTTCGCACGCCGAATCGGACAGTTTGGACGCGCATGTGTCTCGCGCTTTACAGCTGGCGCGCCGGAGCCGCCGCCGCCGCGCGCTCCCCGCCGGTCTGCGCATTCCAGAGGAGTGACGTGCATAGCTGCGGCAGACGCACTGGCGCCGCCGCGTGCCCAGCTGTGCGCCTCCGTTGCGCAGTAGCCAAGTCTGACGCTGCACCGGAGCCGCTTGATAGCGCCTCTCATTTTTGTACGCCTAAGCTCACGCTACATATATCCTGGCATAGCCGAGCTAAGCCACCGCAATTTCTTTTTAAATATTTTTTAGTAATAGGCGTACATTCGAATGAACTGTTCTCGCGTACGTAAGGCTGCTCACTCGCTGGCGCCCCGGCCTCCAAGTTCCTAAATAGCCCCCCCCCCCCCCCCCCGGCCTAGATCGATTTGAGGGAAATATCAAAGCCGGATGCGTCTAACTTTACCTACTCCCTATCGTACAGTTTTGGCAGGCGTTTTAGAAATTCTGCCAAAATCGGCGGAATCTCCCACCAGTCTGGCAACACGGAGCGTACAACGCGGCGAGAGTCATTGTTGCAAGACTTGTGTACATTCCGCTGACTTTTTTTTCTTTCTTTTTTTTAGCGATTGTTTATTTTTGGCAACACAGCCCACATCCTTTCTGGGGGAGACATGCGGCATGAAGTGTTCAAAGCCTCGGATAATTTCTCGAGTTTGGTGAAATTTCGCACCTTAAAAATATAAGCCGGTGCCAAAAAAGTCACGCAAGAAAACAAAAACTGCTAAAATAATCATTACGAGACTATATATATATAGAGAGAGAGAAAAAAAACATATGGTACGTTACGACTTTTGAGTCTGTCGTGTGAATGAATCACGTGTCATTTCCAGCCTTTGTCAAGTTTTTTGTGTCCGAAATCGCAGTAAATTACGATGAAACTCTGTTTTCTTTTCCCCAAATAACACGAAAGCGAGCTCCAGCCCTACGTGAGTAAACATGCTTTCATTCTTTGGCCGCAAGCTGCTCCGAAGACACGAATTAATGGATATGTGCATATTGTTATTGTTGACTGTATGGTTCGTGCAAAGGCCTCGCCGGAGTTGACTAAACGGCAACAAGTACGTTAGCCCTTCGCGCAGTGGGTACAATGACGTCAGAGTGCCCATCACTGTGTGGAGCCCAGATTTAAGAGAGGGAGTAACTCGAATTACAGAGAGCGTTTTTAATATTATGGCGCACGCCTAATGTGCAGATTGGTCGCAAGTGCGCGTGCGTTGCGTTGTTGCGCGGCGAGGAGGAGAGCGGACCGAGAGTCGGAGGCGTTTGCAGACGATCGACGCTGCCGTCACCTCCTCCCAGCTCACGTTGCAAACGCCGCCCATACACCACGTGACCCCGATCGTGGACAGTTGGAGAATCTCTGGAATACAGGCACACTAATATAGTGGGCAGACAGAAAGCACGCTGTAAGATATATACGAACTACCGAGCTCCGTCGTAGTCTGCGAGTCGTACCAATGAGCACGTTGTCTCGTCGACTAACAAGTATACCAGGCGAGCTTCAACGAACTGGCGACCGAGATCTTGGGGAGTTTTAGTAGATCGTTCCGATGACTCCGATAACGATGCTCCGCCGACGCCTTCGTGCGTGCATCGTATCGTTATCGGTGTACCGTTTCGTAAGTATCGGAACGATCTACTAAGACTCGGTTGTCTGCTACGCCGCACGCCCGAGAGAATGGCTGAAACGGAGCTTCTTTGCACGCGGCGATCACTCTCTCCCGTTACCTTCCTCCGCTGGAGAGACACTGTTCTCCCACCTCGCGCGCCAAGGGAGTCGAGAGCCGTGCGTCCTCGTATTCCCGACAAAAGCGGCACGAGAAACGAGGGCCCAACCAACCAAAATTCCACCGACGTTCTCCCAGGCTCGGCGTGCGACGAACAACCAGCAGCAGAACGCTCCAGCCTGCGTGCCTACCTCCGTTGATGATGACAACAATGGTGCTCCGCACCCAAACTTCGCGAAACAAATGACCGTCCGCATTCCGGGCGCGCGGGGTCGCTTCGAGCGACGCGCCATTTAAAGAAGAACACATCTTCTAAAAAAAGAAGAAAAAAAGAGGAAAAAGGAGACAATGGATGCTGTCGTGATGCAAATTGCGCCGTCCTCCTGTCACGTACACGCCGCTGTCGTCTGTTCCCGCGGCGGAAAACTGACTCGTCGAGAGAGGGCGCGCCTGCTCGCTCGGGGAGTTGCGGACGACGCTCGCACTGCATGTTTTAATAGCAGACGGCCTCGAAAACAGTCGTCTGCTGCACTCTTAGTGCGTAGAATGGCGGAGGGATGGGCTTTTCTTTTATGGCTTACGTTGGCGTATCGAAAACCTTAACTTCGTGGTCTCGAAGAAAGTGGCGCTATTTGACATTTCGCTAAGATACTGAACTTTTCCGCGGCTGTCTCTCTGCAGAATGTCGGTTGCCTCACCGAAGCCTCCGGAATGTTCCCGTTCAACTTCCTGTTGTCAGTTTCGACCGCGTTCGTAAATTGTTCGCACTTGCTTTTCCTTGTGTATCTCTGTGAGCCCTCAGGCAACGAAATACTTGGATGTACTATAATTCAGGCATACTTAGGACTGTCTCGATTGGCCCATGGTTCAATCGAGACTACGCTGCAGGCTCTGAAAGTGCAGAGTCATGCCTCGTGTATGCACTACGGTTGAATGAAGCCGTTGACGTGCGTTTGAGGAAGCACTGCTTTCTTTTCTCACCGTCCGGCGCTGCTTTTCCGACCACTATACCGGGTGTTATTTTTTATTCGAAACAAGATTTATTTTAAAAAAGCCGTGAGAGATTCCACGCTTATGCTGCTTAGGGAGGTGAGTTATACGGCCAGGGGGACATATTATGGGGGGCTAATCGTAACGATCAGTTGGCTAATTAACTAAAATTCGATAATTAACTTTTTAATTAATGAAAAATGAACCTCTGGTTCCGGTAGAAACTTGCTCAGCCATCATCCAAAACCTCTAAATCAGTCATTTTCTAGAAAGACTTTGAGCGCATGAAAAGCGTAGTAGTGCACTAAAGTTACCACTCTTGGAGCAGGTGCAAGGCTGGGGCTAGATAAGAGGCGGAAAAAATCGCGCGGGCGCCTTATCTCAACCTCTAGCTTTGTACCTGCTCCACGGCGGCCAACTTCAGTGCACTACTACGCTTGTCACGTGCTCCAGGAATTATTACTGAAAATGACTGATTTGGGTGGTTTTCGGTGACGCTGTGCAAGTTTCTAGTTGGGCCATATGTCTATTTTTAATTAAATTAAGAAGTTAATTAACCGATTGAATTAATTTACCAGATAGTCGATCAGTTCTTCGGTGTCCCCTGGCCGTATAACTCACCTCCCACAAGCAGCATAAGTGTAACTTTCGCGGCTTTCTCAAATAATCTGTTTCGAATAAAAAACAGCCCGGTATACTTAAGGTGCATTCACACAGAGGAAAAACGCGCATCGAGGAGTGAGAGTTTTTTGCTTGTTTTTCTATCGAAAAAAGTCGCGCGTCGACGACGACGATGGCGGAGACGACGTCTCTGGACGCAGTTGTTTCCTCGATGCGCGCGCTTGAGCCAATCATCGAGCGACCGGACTTGACGTGTCGTCTTTTCCCAACTAGGACCCTTTTTTTTTTCTGCATTGAAGTCAAAAAGGCAGAGGGTCGAGGGATGCGGACAGCCGCCAGACGTGCACCTGAAACATCTTAGCGTGCACAAGCTGCGTGCAGTGCTATCACAGGGACGGACGCGCGGGCGCACCCCCGTGCTAAGCCTTCTTTTGCACTAAAGAAGGACCGAAATAGCGCCCTGTCAATATTCTAAAGCTGCGCGCTTGAGTCCCTATGCCTCTCACATGTATGCATACAACTGGAGTGTAACTGTATATACAGGTTTTTTTTTTTAAGCTTACCAGGTTTGTTTGAGAAACCGTTAAAGGGAAGCTGAAGCGGTTTTAAATATGAGAAAAAACACCCGAGCCTGGTTAATTAGACCTCAGCCATCACGAATATCGTATTCGTTTGGTCATTTTCTGCGCGGATTAACCGGAAAAGCGCCTTCAAAGTAGCGCCGAAGCCGCGCCGAAGCCACGCCTCTCCGAAGCAGAGGGAAAGGGGAGAGAGGAGGAAGCCCGTCAGCCGATGTCACAAAAGGTCCGGCTGGGGACCCCGCCGCGGCTAGCCGCGCTTTCCTCGTAGGCTGCTCTACTGACTTTTCGAGCCGTTGTCGTTCCGCCGCCACATAGCGCTTGCTTTTATCCGTTGACCGGTCATGCTATTGACTCAATCGCCTGACGTGTTGATTGCTCTCTTGTTTGTTCACGTATTGGCAGAATTCTCGTGGCACCGAACCAACTGACTCGTGCTGTTGCACGATGCCGTACTCATGTGTAGCCGCCAGCTTTCACGAACAGCGCTCGTCGCAGTTGTTCTTCCCGCTTACCGTCTTTTCCACTCCGACCCCGAGATTTTAAAGGGGGGGGGGGGGTTGAGCAAGTACACCGTTTTTTGTTCGAAATGTGTTTCGGATGGCGCATATGAAAACTACGTACGTATGGGTTTGGGTCTGAAGAAGGCTCGCCTGAACCCGACGCTCTGCCGACCATCTTTGAAGGTAAGAAGGCAATTCAGCGCATTAAAAGTCACAAGCAAAAAGGAAACGTAACTAGGTAAAAAAGTTTAGGTCGACTGTTCTAGAAAAAAGCTATTACGTAATTAGAATTGTGCAGTGTACTAGAAAAGCCGCGATCATGTAGCCAAATAGCGGGTTTCCACTGGCTCTCTTGTGTTAACCGCCTTATATTAGTGTGTTAGCGTTGGTTTCTTATATTGTTGAAGTGACCATATTTTCCGAACCGACTCCGGTCCAGGAAATATGGGAAACAAAGAAAACAATCTTGGGTAGCCCAAGATTATTTTCTTTTGCTTTTAATCTACTCCGCTACCCAGTCACTTGAGAGAGGAGGGTTTGCTCTAATAAGTGGTCATGCAATTCATAATGCGACTTTCACGGTGCAAACCGTTTTAGCATAAACGTTTTTTTTTTTTTTACAGTTGTTGATAAATTGAAGTCACATATTTTTTAAATGTAAACATAAATTTTGTTAAATTTTCCTTCCATAGGTTCATATTCTCTTCAGGAGAGCTTTTTCGAACTACAAAGCATGTGACCTTCTGTTCTGAATTGACTTCTTTTTTTTACAAGTTACGCAGTGTTTTCCATATAAAGTTTGTGTCATGCAATGGTTCATTGTGCCGTAGAAACGCGATCGGACGATGATAATGCTTGGTTGTGGTCTAATGCAGTCAACAAATCTTGGTAGAAGTATGCGAATGTAGAGGCCCAGGAAGCTTTACCAAATTCGACATCAAATTAAGGGCTGCCGCGCACACATCTCCGCTTTTTCTAACGCTATAATGGCGTAATAGTTGGTGGCAAACAAACTAAACGCAGCAGAGGGTACCACTATCACAAGGATGGACCTTCTGCGCAGTTATTCGCATCGTGCGCAAGGACATGGCGGTGGCAGAACGGCGACCCTGTCTCATCACCCGTCTCATCTCAGGGGAAGCTCTCCCGTCGCCCGAAGCCGATTATACTATCCCTTCAAACCACTTTAGCCTTGATGAACAATGCAGCCTGCACGCTCACGTGTCCAGCAGCTGGCATGCACGAAGGCCGATGTGTGCAGCATTCTTGTCCTCTGACGACCGTTTTGGGGAGGGTCACGCTAATCCGGCTTGACGCGTCCCGTCAATAGCACTCTGTTTATTGTCAACGTTTTACGTTACAATAAGTAGCAGTCAGTACGCTCCTGAAGGTATGAAGCCGGTCATGTCGCGTCCGCGCAAGCGGTTCCTCGTGTCTGCCTTTATTACTGCGGGGGATCATTTTCCTGCTTCGCCAAAGGCTGGAACGCGTACTCTGTCACGTCGAGGGTCGTCTGGACACATTCCTCTTTCGGATCCACCGAAAGGTTTCGAAAAATCAGAAGCCGAACCCGATTTACAAGAGCAGAAGGCTCGGCGCCCGGCTACTTCCGCAAGCGACGGAGCAAACGAGAATCGAGATGGTCCTTTTATGACGTAGTGGCGCGTCACGCGCGGCTAGCCAATGGCGTGCCGCTGCGGCGATCGCTTCTGATTTCTTCGCTTTTTTTCGCGTTTAAGGATTATTTTGGGTCAAACGGTTGCGATATTTGGACTCAGCAGGCACAAACACGTCAGAATCAACCATTAACTCATTTTTTTCGAAAAGCTCTTCAGCTTCCCTTTAAGCTCTTATGCTGTCTGTACAGGTGAGTTTTACGGCCGGGCACATAGTATATGGGTCTAATCGTAAGGATCAGTCGGCTAAGTAAATAAAATCTGTTAATTAGTGAAATTACGCATATGGTTCTAATTAGAAACTTATTGAGCGTCATCGAAAACCTCTAAATCGATCTTTTAGAGGTTAAACAGGGGCAGCATTTTACGGCGTTCCGTAAAAACGCTCCATTTGGACGCGTTTCATGGGTTTCGGTTTCTTATCGGAGCGCATCTCTGCGCCGGCGGTCCTGCTCCCCGGTGGCTGAGACGCGCGACACACGTGCGCTTTACTTCCCTCCATCCTACGAGGGAGGCGACGGAGCGGCTTCGCGCCGCGACCACCAGGGAGCAGCACCGCGGGCGCAAAGATGCGTTCCGATGAGAAACCGAAACCTAGAAACGCGTCAGAAATTAAGTACTTTTTTTATTTTTTGAGAGCGTTGTAAAATGTTGTTTTTGTCTTAAATCTGTCTAAAAGAGTTTATTTGTGGTTTTCGTTGGTGCTTATCAAGTTTCTAATTGGAACCATATGTATATCATCACTAACTAAAAAGTTAATTGACAAATTATATTTAATTATCCGTCTGATCGTTACGATTAGCCCCCCATACTATGTCCCCTTTGCCGTATAACGCACCTGCACAAACTGCGCAAGTGTAGCTTTCGCAGCTTTTTTAAACAAATCTGTTAAGCTTATAAAAAATAAAAAAAAACACACTGTATAATCATCTTTGTTGTCCGTTCACTGAAGACGGTTGTGTCCGAGCGCATATGCAGTCACGAAGGCGAGGCAACAACGATCGTACGAAGCAGACAAGTAAAAAAATGCCCGCGTTCTCTCGACAAACGCGAGGTTCCCCGAGAAAACACCGACGTCAACCAAAACGCGTTTTTTTTTTTGATTTTTTATACCTTTTTTTTGTGTGAATGCCAATGTATGGAGACAAACTAAACATGAGCGCTACCGTGTCTCCTATTTACTTATGCCCCCCCCCCCCCCCCCCCGTCTCGGGTTCAAGGTTCCGGATGTCCTTCGTAGCTCCTCCGCGTAATTTGTCACCCCAGTCGGTCATGGTTGTCGGTGGGCTCTCGCTGTAATTCGAAAGTATTGTTCGTGGAGAGTGTGAGCTCTCGCCTATAGTTTTCTCACTGTGCGTGGTTAGTCGCGAAGATAATTAAGTTACGCCCTGCATTTCTGAAAGTGACTCAGGCATCACAATCAAGCTCTCCTAAACCCGAGCGACTTCCGAATAAAAGCGGCGACGTAGACCCCTTCAACAAAAGAAGACTCTCAGAGTGTAACCAAAGGGCGTAATTCCCTGCGGTAGCAGCTGTGAGGGAAAAAGAAGAGAACTGAGTATACCTCCGGTCTGCACTCATGAAGGGGAGAGGAGAGGTTTTCGCCGAAGATGCTAGCGTCGGCAAGGTGAGCATCCGAGACGCCGTGCCAGCAGTCGGAATCCGAGGTGCGACTGTTTGCGATCCTCGAAAGAGAAAGTCGTCTAGGGAACAGGGTGACGGCCGCTCTGTTTGCGTTGTGTCGGCTTCTGCGACGTCGGCCGTCCCGCTGCGCCATGCGAGGGAGGGAGAACCCAGCAATGCCGCCTAGCTAGTAGACAAGGCCTGCCCATGACGTCATCGTTAGTGGATCCCCGACACACGCCCCAAGCGGCAAACACGGTGAAGCCCGACGATAGACGCCGCAAGGCGGCAGACGCGTCCGTCTTTGTGTTTGGTTTGTGTTTAGTTTGTGTTTAATTTATGTCGAAACAGTCTCTGTGAAAATATTTTCAGCTTGAATTTTGTATGTATGATTTCTACACTGCTGCTGCGACTGCTGTAGCGCCGAAAAGGGGAATGGAGCCTCGTCAGGTAGCTTCGGCAACCTTTTGCTCCTCCCTCCCCGACATTTCATATGTGAAATAAACTTCAAATAAACTTCAATTCAAGTCTTGGCGGCGTCGCGTGCCAGCCTCGCGCTCGTTCTGGGAGATCGCCCGTGGGATTTCCCCATTTTTTGGTATCCCCCCTCATGTAATGCATCGCCAGATGCCTTTGAGGACAATAAATGAAATGGAAATGAAATGAAATCGCCACGACAAGCGGCTTCCGAAATGGAAAAGATGGAGCTGAGAAGCTCAGGAGAGGAGGTCGTTTCGACTCTGTCGTCTGCTATCGCTGCTTGGTCGCCGTAGGCAGCATAGAAACGAACATCGTTTCCAGTAAGTATTTTTATGCTGCTGCCGTGTCATTCCTACGCACCGACTAGAAGAAAATTTCTACCGTCAAAAAATACTTTTTTTTTTTTCGCTGCAGTGCAAGGAATTTATGGTGGTCCGCGATCTAAACGACGAAAACGACCTCCTTTCGTCCGCCATTTTGCATGATGATGACGTTTGGGGGCGGGTGAAAGGCCCTGGTCTTGCAGGTGGTAGTGGCTCCATTGGGGCCGTAGGGACAAGACGCGGGTGGGCGAGACTCGGCGACACAGATCCTGTTGGAAGAGGAGTGGGCCGAGCGAACGAAGGGCGTGCACCGGCGGGGAAGCGTCGCCGCTGCCCCGGGCCGGCCGACGCTAATTGAAGCGCCGGGCGGAAGTGTAGCCGTGACCCCGTAGTGCCGTGGGCCCTTCTCGCAGGGGGGACTGCCACCTCGTGGTCGGCCGGTTCCTCGGCGGAGCGAGTGGGCGCTCACGTCACCGCTGACCACGGTGTCGCGCATCGCCGCCTTGGAGCGCCAGAACTCCGCTGACACCCAGTGCCGTGACGTCACGCGGTAGTACACGCGGTGGAATAGGTGAATAGTGAGTTTAGCTGGAACCGTTCCTGCATATCCGATACGGTACGATAGGTCCTCCGGTGCGAACTGCACAGATGCGAGTCTTCTTCGGTAGCACATGCGCACTTTGTGCCGGAGGACCCGTCGTGCCGTATCGGATATGCAAAGACGGTTCCCTGAAACTCTGATTGCTGACAGCATCTCATTACCACTGCGCAGCCAATGACATGGCGGCCTTAGAAAGGAACTCACGTTTCTCAGGCTGTCAATGGCTAACAGCAGGAAGGCTGCCTACAAACACTCTCAGAAGTGCGAACCACCATCAGTGAGAAAGGGAAGCGGTATCGCGCTCCGTGGGGGTCGGTGTGCATGGTGGGGCAGGATCCCGTTCGACGTGCCGGCGAGCGCAGTCAGGCACCTCCGCCTGGATACAGAGCCCCGGATTTTCTCCATGACCTACACGGAGGGCGGGTCACAAATTGGACGTGGCTGGCACTCGTGTTGTGACTGATCGACATCCAGCCTATAACGCTGGCGCAGCAGGTCCAGTGTCAGCACTATAGCCCGGCATAAAATTCAGCACCTTCTGTTTGTGGTCCTCGCCGGTGAGCTCCTATCAGTCGGCAGCCATCCGTTGTTGAGATCGACCTCCTGGGCGAACGACGACCGAGCGGACGTCGAGTCGGTTGGCGTGCTATCCCAACCCTTTTTCGGACGTTCGACGTCTCTGATCCGAACAAGCGTTTCTCTCTGCCCTCGGGTCAAGTGCGCGGCACTCGAAGCAAAAATGCGTTCCTGAAAGGTTCTTCGACGCCCCAAGAACTCTTTCAGCTCGTGAAGAACGGTTTCGCCTCAAGCGCTATCGCCCCCTGGCGCACTAGAAAAACAACTGAGCGATGAGCAAGTCTTTCGCATCGAAAAAGAATCTTAAAAGAACCCCTTATAGGATTTTCACGAAGAGCCCTTTTAGAGGGTTCTTAAAAAACTTTTAGAGTGCAAAATATGGAGAAGCCGTAAAACCCCTCAGAGTTCTTTTACGACCGGATATTTTTGGAGTGAGGAACAGACCGTGAGTGTGTTTTGTCTGCGTTGTCTGCATTCCACGGGAACGGCAGACTATATCCGATCAGTCTGTTGTGTCTCCTGCGAGTAAGACAATCACCCACTTTCCGTCCTGGTAACAAGGACCGAGCATCAACGCGGAGAGGATGGTTGCTGACGTCAAGGCCAGCTTCGGAATGCGAGAGTCGCCGACCAAGGCACGCTGGCTTCAATTAGAAACATGATGGGAATAATCCCAAAGTACTGAATTCACCCGTACTGGAATGCATATAAGGCACGCGGAGGCCACGGGGAGCGGGGGTTGCTGACGCGGAGATGCGCTCCGGTAAGAAACCGAAACTTGCTGTGAATTCCGCTCGCTGACTTGAAGCGCTCCAAAGCGCTAGCGCGCGTCTTCTGCTGGCAGATCCGGCTCAAGTTGGTCATCTTCCGCTCGCAGAAGATGGCCAACTTGAGCAGTTTCTGCGAACAGACGAAAAAGACGTAAAATGAGAAGAAATCAGCAAACGTAAGGTTGTTCATTTTGCCACAAATGATTGTGTATACCTTTGTGCACTGCTTGCCGCCGGTGTCTTCCCGCCCAATAAAGCGAGGACAGACTAGGCAACGACCCTGCAAGTGAAGATGGTTTGCTACTTCTCAGCGACCTGAGCTCCGCCGCCGCTGCGTGCCCCGCCGTTCCGAGGCGGCGTACGCGGACGTTTTTCCTGCTTGTGGCATGGACTCCGTGGTTCGGCGCTCGATCGGTATTTCTTCCGCTGGTGGACAGCAGCAGCATCCATTGGTCGTCGGAGATTTCCTTCAGCTCGTCAAGTTCGAGCTCGGACAAGTTCAAACTGCTGCCCTTTTGAACTACGCACTGTCCGCGGCGGGTCGCTCCAAAAATTCGACTCCATCTTCTGCTTGTCGATTTGGAGCGGGTGACACGGAGCGGTGTTTCACCTCCCTCGCAGATTTCGGAAACCGATC
Source organism: Ixodes ricinus (assembly GCA_037355805.1). NCBI lineage: Eukaryota > Metazoa > Arthropoda > Arachnida > Ixodida > Ixodidae > Ixodes > Ixodes ricinus. The sequence goes on along the minus strand of JAZHYW010037906.1, from coordinate 102,829 downwards.
TAAATCTGCCCGTGGAATTCACCATTAAAAACGCATCCAAACTGAGCTTTTTTCTTTCTTTTTCTTTATTGCGCCGTAAGTTGTTGCGCGTGCCTTATCTCATTGTAATGTGGGTAAAATTAGTAGTTTTTGATGATTCGCACCAAGTTTTATTTTGAAACAGTATACTTTACCTTAAAATTAACGATAAAAATGTAATCACTGGAAGGTAATAAATTACCTAAGTATACTGAACGCTAATAATTTTTCTTATGGACCCTTTGGTACAAACGACATCAACTTATTTTCTGTGCAATGCGTAGTTTTCGCGAGATCGATCTGGCCCGCGTTTCCAAAAACGTTCGAAGAACCTGTCCGCTGCCCTTTGTGTGTGCTTCACTTTCCGTTACGCTACGTACCGTAACCCACGTAAACAAAGTCGTCTTTTCCTCCCGCTACTTCATCTCCACTCGGGCGAGCGAGGAGACGTCGGCAGTTGGGGCATGGACGTGAGGCCCGGGGCCTTGGGACGGGCGACACCAGGCCCCACCTCGAACAGCGTACAACATCCGAGAGACCCGAGTCCTTCGGCTGTCCTCTCTGCGAGCGCAACGAGCGCTCTCCTTAGAAGCCCCGCGTCTTCATCTAGGGAGCGATATTAACGAGGCCGACCTGCCCGCGCGCCCATCTCACAGCATCCCGGACGGAAGTTGTACGTATCGGTCTCTGTCAGGGAGTGGTCGCCGATCCCAGCAACGAGCTGTTTGCACACACTGCCGCCTGCCTCATTGGGCTCAGTGGGTAACCGACGCTCGGAGCCAGCCTCCGAAAACCAAAGAAAGCGCTCTTTCTTGGTGATGAGCGCATCGGACCGAGCGGCGCGCATGCAGGGTGCTGGGCGTGCCGCATGCATGCCGGGCTAATTCGCGAGAAGCCCGCGGGGGGAGAGGAGGCGGTCCCGCGGCGGCGACGCCGAGGAATCTCCTCTTTGTGTTCTGTGCGATGCAACGGCCGGGGCCGCACCCCGCTCGGGGCCAATTAAAGGCGCCGCGCCAGTCCGGGCCCTAATTGTGCAGACAGCGGGGATCAGGGGTTAACGCATGCCGCCGGATTAGGAACAAAGGGCCGTCCGCCGCGGAATTTCAATTCGTCCGCGCGCGCCGGACCCGCGGTTGTTCGCGGAACGTCAGCTGGAGACGGGTTCCCACCTCGCCCGCCAGCCGCGCTGGTGACGGCAAAGGACTTCCCGTTCTTCGTCCATTGGTCTCCCTCCGAAACGGGCGAAGGAGAATCTCTTCCAGTGTACCCTTCCAAATTGACCGATGTATCGTTCATCTCCGGATTAATGCTGCTCGGCGATTGTGGGACATCTTTTGTTTTGGGTCAATTTGTTCCGCGGGTTCCTCTAAAGAGACTGCACTCGCGTCGTCGTTCGTTCGGTGGGTTCTTGAATAACCTTATCGTACGATTGCCTTCTTGTTCTAATGACCCCTTTCCAGCGCATGCAGTGGAAAGTTTGTTATTATTATTAGTACTATTGGTATTATTATTATTATCAACCCCACGTCCTCCTCCGGAACAACTCAAAATGTTTAGCATTTTAGTTGTTCTTCAGTCTGACTAATTTTTAACTTCGTTGTTTGTAGATCATACCTAGGCATCTGCAGTTTATAAACGCAGAAAAAAAAAAGAATGGATGACTGAATAAATTATTTATAAGAACGCCAGCTACAGTTAGGAAACGACACGCTGAAAAACAAAATAGAAAACACTACACGAGTGTCTGCCTTGTATTGTCACCTCCGACTCGGGTTTTAAGCCTCGTCATCACGGTCGTCGTGGCCCCGGGTTGAAACCCGCATCCGAGTGAGCTCCGGCGCAAGCCCGAGTCTGCACCCGACGCACTCGCCTCCCGGCATGCATGCTCGATCCAGACATGTACACTCTTAATGAACACTAAACACTCTTACTCGTTACTCGCTGAAAGAGGAACTAAGATACGTTACTCGTTACTAAGATTGCAAATGAACGCGTTGCATCAGCTTGAAAGTAACGCGTTATTTTCTCGTTACTCCTGTCGTGTCGTTTCTTATGAAGCAGTTGCTGCAGTGCTTCCGATGTTTGTCGTCGTTAATAATTCCTCGTTTCTTAACGCCTTCGTACCTTATGCGCATCATTTTATTATATGTTTATCGTCCCGCAACATTACTGGCGCGAGCTGGGTTGAGAACTGGGTTGGGAACTTGTGTTGCGCACTTTCCCCTCCTGGAGTTGACGAAGTATCAGTGAATGTGCGGGCGAACTGGTCGTAATTAGTCGTATAGTAACACCCCAGACCAGTGCGGAAAAATTACGAAACTTTGTAGTCGCAGAAAAAGACAATAAGTAGGAGAGCGACTCAAACGCAGCTCATTTCTTTTTCTCGCTCGCTTAGATACAACCGATTCTGGCGTCACTGACCCCTTGGCGGTACACTCTTCGTGGACGCAACAACCGTATGAGCACAGGCAAAAGCTGGGGACTAGCTGCACTCGGCTGGCACTACCCGAGAGGGGCGTGCGCGAGCAGAAGCAACCATTAGTCCTCCTCAGGCAGGCTGCATCTGGAATACTGTATATGTTTTAGTCCCCGGAGGCAAACGGAATGCTCGCCAGGAAAGAGGCTGATGTTTCGCTCGTCTCGGGCATTGGCGCGACTCGGCAATGCGTCGCGAGTGAGTCTGGCTCGATCCCTTTGAGGAAGTGCTGCAACGCCGAGGAAACCGTCTGCCACGCATGCGTGCTACGCGTCGTCTCGAATGTCGCGGACGGGCTTATCAAGTCCGGCGCGGGTGCGCGAAGCCAGTGCTCGGCCGACGTCAACCGAAGGCGGCTGTCTTATCCCTGGCTGTTTGTTACTCGCCAGCCGCTTCCGTGTACGCGCTGCGTGGGATGCACGCGCAGAAGGACCCCCGGCCTCCCTCGTCGCGCAGCTCGTGCAACCGCCGCGGAGCAATGGCGTCGCGTGTCGTCGTCTGCCTTCTCTTGCCTAATCGCCCGGTCGTCTGCTCGCTTACAGAGCAAGGCGTCGCCGATTGCGCGCATGTCGTAGTCACATTGGCGCCCAAAAAGGTCAACTTTCTTTCGCGACAGAACAGCAAAACCAACCCCCCCCCCCCCCAAAAAAAAAAAAAATGATTATCAGTTTTGGTGGCCGTTGGCGGTCAAGGATTCAGAAGGCTGCCGTCTGACATCTCCACTGTCTCCACGAGCACAGTACCTCATTTATTCCTCGCTCGCGCGGGGTGAGGTTTTATCTGCGGGGAAGAGAAAAGTATTTCTTGCGCGCTGCCGCCAAGTGACGGCACGGAGTCGCGAACCGATTTGTCGCTCGGAGCGTGCACGCGTCCTCGCGGGGAGGTGTCGTCGTCGTCATCCGGCGGAGTCCGTCCCGTTCTCAAGTGATGGCAATGAGCGGAAGCGACCGTCACTGCGCGCAGCAAGGAACCTCCTCGGGCGTGGGCGCTTGCTGGAACCCCAATGACACGCGCACCCGTGACGCCGACGCATTCTGTCATCGTCGCGTGTCTCTGGTTGCCGCGCTGCTCAGCCGGACGACGGAGACGAGCGACGGATCCCATAGGCGCGCGTGCGTCGATTCATTTCCGCGTTGGAAAAAGGGCGTGGAGATGTTTTCATCTCGAACGATTGCTTCGTGCGATGTCGAATGACGTGGTCCGAAACACGGTCTGTGACCGAACGTCGGATATATTCAGTAAGGTCAGCCTGCCTCCTGATATCAGAAACGCTGTTTTCACTCCGGTCAGAGTGCAATCTACGCCGATAAGAACAAATGCCGAAGCGTACACGAACCTTTCCCACTAAGCTGTCAGGGACCGTCGTAGTCCTCAAGTATCGCATCCAGCATCGCATCGCGGGACTCTAGCACGCGGCGAGGCCAACCACGACAGACGTGTCTGCCGGGGCGTTTCGCGTCGAGCTTCGGCGTGTTTGGGTCGGGGATCCACCAGTGATGACGTCATGAGCAGGCCTCGTCTCCTAGGGTGTCGCCGCCGCTCGTAGGCTGGGATCGGCGGCGTCGGCAGCGACAACTGCTAATCCCCGTGCGGCGGCGTTCGCTTCCGGAGACGCGACCTGGGATTAGACGATTGAATTAGCCGGGAGTCGGCGGGCAGAGCTGGCCCCGGGAACGAGTTTGGCTCGCCCAAGGGCGGCCGTGCACCGCCTCTCTTCTGCTGCTGCTTCTCTGCCCCCCCCCGCCTCTTCGGGCATTCGGGGAACGAGTCGACAAACAATGGCCGCGTCTCTCGCGTCTGGTTTTCACAATTCGCTGTTTTAAATACAATCACGGCGCTTAACCAAGCTTCCTTTCTCGAGGGGCGGTTATCATTTGGGCCCGTTCTCGTTTCGACCTTCTCGTTTGGACTTTCTCGAAAGGACCATTCTCAAGACGTCCTTCTCGCTTGGACCCGCCGCATTTGATCCGTTATCGTTATATCCTTCGCCTTTCATCCTTCGTGGAAAAAAAAAATCAAATGGAGGCACTTTGAAATGTCGGTGTTATGGCTGGGTCACCGCTTATCCCCGAAGAAGCCTTTTCGAGTCCGCCCCTCCCCCTCCCGACCCGCCTATACGCAAGTGCTCACATGCACACGCATTAATTAGTCCCGCAGTTTGGCTGATAGTTCCTGGAATACGTCCCTTGTGCTCTTGAAACATGCAGTGAAGGTCAGGACCCGCTCGTTGGGTTGTCCGGAAGTGGCAGCGGGCGCTGTGCAATAAAACACCGAACTGCGTCTTTGTGTCAGAGGACGGCTTCGTAGGTCTTCCTTTTCCCGGGTCGCGGAAGAGCGCACTCGGAGTGGTCCCCCCCCCCCTTCCCCCTTCCCGGCCACATACACACACACATACACATTGAAACGCAAAGATCCAAACGAGAATGGGGTGAAACTATACTCTGTTTCACCTTATGGTGTACCGCAGGAAAGGCTACAAGCGCGAGCTCCTTGCTCTGGGGCACATCTCGACGGCTATGAGCCTCGCGCTTCTAGCCTTCGCTGCGGTACAACATAAGGTGAAACGAAGTTTTTTTTTTATAGAACGGTCGAAATGCGAATGAGACGTTTTCAGATACCCCCTTCTCGAGCGCCTGGTTGAAAGGGGTACTCCGGCGATTTTTTGAGCTATACCACAACAAACGATATTTTCGGAATCACCGGCCTTTACCCTTTTCAGTATTCTATTTGGTATCGTGGAATACAGAAGAGTTATTGTGAAATCGGCAAATGAAAATGACGCCAAAAGCGACATTCGCACATATTCGCGCTTTGCAGTGCCATGACGTCAGGACAGGGTTTTTTCCAGGAATTAAAACTAGGGGCTGACGTCTCCACACGCTCGAAACAAACGCCACCCATATAATGGATTGGTTCGCTGACAACCTCCTAGACATAAACAGCTCTAAAACAAAGCTGGTCTATTCTCATAACCCTCTCAAAAGACATCAAGCTGAAGTAAAGGTTCTTCTTCAGCCTTCCAGTTGTGCTCAATGTAACTGTGTATCCATAGAGTCTGTCGATCGCGTGAAATACTTAGGTGTACATTTTGATATGTCATGGAACACACCTATATCATATATTTGTAGCAAATTTCGAGCTGTGTCTTGTATGGTTTATAACGCTAAAGTTTGTATGCCAGCCGGTGTAAGAAGAATAATTCGGCAACTGTTCGGGTCGCTGGCAGTCCAAAGTTAATTCTTTATTGAAAGGAATCCCGACAAGCCTTCCATATATTCCTCCAGCAACAGTGATATTTTTCGTCTTCAATTACCTAATCTGCGTTCCATTTTTATTCAAATGGTAGCGCTGCGTAGCTTTTGGAACAATGATTTTGAAACACCATTTCAGCCCCCCCCCCCCCGGATACTTCGCCGCGTTCCTCGTTTTGTACAATTTGTTTGACCAGATACGGTAAATGCCCTCGGAATTACTACGTTCTGTGTTTGGGAAACGCCCTCCTTGATGACGTTAACCGTGTTTTATTTTATTTATGGGCGTCAATATACAATTTCTTTGCTAGCCGAATTGCAATGCGTGAGGATGAAGCTTCTATAGTGGAGGCTTGATTCTTTTCTGCTTCGTCACAGGCCTGGAATCTCAGCGTGTCAGCGCACTGGAACGGCCCCGGCTCGAGAGTGCCTTGACTCCGTGGCTCCGGAAGTCACGTCCCCTCATTACTCCGGGCAGCTTAATTTTCGAGTCCACTTTGGGCTCGGGACTAATCGTCGCGCCGCCATTGTTTCGGCCGTTGGCGTCGTCGCGGTCGGGGTGCCGGTCGTCGGCCGTGAAGCGGGATGCGCCGGGAGTTAAAGGACCGCATCCTCCCGCCGGACACTGACCCGACGCCCCGCTTCTGCCACACGACGCGGGAGAGAGAGCCACTCCTAAATAAGCGACGCTTCGGAGCAACCACGCTTGAGCCATCTCGGAATCGCCGTTTTATCCGAAGCTTCGTCTAAAGCCGCGGGAAAAGACCTTTCCGTCCATCAGAAAGGGTAACAAGTTCAGGCCGCTACGTCCACAGCAGAATGCTTTCGCCCGAACTTCCTATAACGTTGTACAAGTGCCGATCACTAGTCTCTGCGTAACTTATAAGGCGTGCCATGTTCGCCTGCAGCCCTCGCGCAGCTCGTGCGTTCGTTTACCCCCAATCGGCACCGTGTGCTGTTGTTTGCTTCGTCATATGCCTCGTCGTCATATGCCTCGTCATCTGCCTCGTCATCGCTCTATGTTGCCCATCGATAGCGTGCTTCTCCTTGCCTTCCGATGCGCCAAGGATGCATTTTGGAACCCTCGCTCATCGTATTTCGTGGCTCCATCTGCAGTTACTCAGTTACGAGAACGTGCGTGGGCGAACGGAGTTCGCAGGTTTGGAAACTTCCATCGCTGTGCCTCGTGCACGACGACCCTCCCGTCGACATCGCTGCGCTCTAAGCAGGAGTTAAAAAAAGGAAACGTGATACTGCCGAACTTTGGCCAAGAAAATACCCACCTTCCCTCTGAAATTCTGGAGTGCCGCTCCCGCCCGGAGAGTACGCTTCAGAATTCGTGTTTAAGTTTTACAATTAAAGCAAATATTTCGAGATAGCGGTTGCGGTGTGGCGGTCACCCTCTTTGGGAGCACGGCGCGAGACCGATCAAAAGAGACGAGTCTTGATGAGGCGACGGAGTCTCTCCGGTAGGGCTCAGAAGAGCGGACGTAACGGCGCAGCGAGTCGTGCCCCGCACGCTGCTCAAGACGCCAAGTCGTCTCGCGCTCAATTAAGAGCCATCCGTCGAACCTGTTCCGGCTTCTACTCGCGGCTTGATTGTTGCCCAGGAATCGGTCGTCGAGGCGGGGCCGATTCCGCCTTCAAAGTAAAGCGGGGAAAGCGGGCACCGCGTTTCGATTACGCCGGGACCGCCGCGCTCAGCTCCTTCCTTCCTTTTCTTTTCTATCGTATAATGCTAGGTAATTTATTTTAGTTTCCCTCTTTCCGTGCCCGCAGGTTCGCAGGCGTTCAGCAACGCGGAGACCTCAGGAGAAGGGAATCTTCTTTGGTTGCTGGCTCTCTTTCTTCGTCTCCTCCTTTCGAATGCATTCGCCTCGGTTTGTTTGCGACCTAACACGCTCCACATCCGGTTTAGGAATTCCCCGCCGAATGCGGCGGCCAAGTTCTTCGCTTACCGGTCGGAGCTGGCTTCTCGTTCTTTTATAACCACGCTTTCAATTATATATATATATTTTTTTTCTTGTTTCGATCACCGCTTGAAGCATACACCGCCCGGACTTCCCGTAATTCCGAATAACTTGGGAATAACCTTTCAAAATTCATCCTACTAATTTTTTGTTTTGTTTTACTTTTGCGGCGTAAATGTAGTACGGCGGAAAGATCGATCGCAGTAAGCTACCAGCGTGCGAAGTCCAAACCACGTCACACTGGCCACCATAGCCGTGAGCGTCGATCTTGGGCGCGTGTAAACAGAGAACGTTCATCGGGTGCCATGTCGCTCCATCAGAGCTCATCTGTTGGCTCCTTGCACTAGAAATGATCTGGCAGCTACAGTGACTGCAGGCCCCAGATTACCAGTCATACTGCACTAACCACATTGCCGGTCTATACCGTCAGACTATGTCTCCAGATATCAAGGACAGACCGGCCCTTCGAGGTATGAACATGTACAGCGTCAAACGTTACTAGCGGTACCCTGTGGTGTAGCCGACGTTTACATAAGTGACCGGACGTCCTAGGATGCTGTATTATCGTAGTCGCAGGAAGCGGACGTTGTGACCATGTAAATGGACCACCTGAACCAGATCGGCGTCCATACGTTCATCCCCGGCACGACCCCCTTCCCATTGCCTCCGGAAGGAACTTGCCACGCAGCAACGAGTGTCTGTTTCCTCGATGCGTTAGAATCGAGGGTCTCGGTTCGACTCCTGCCACGGCCCATAGTGCGTCGGTGGAGGAACTCCCCCTCACGCGAGCGGGGAGGTGGGTCCGAGATACGTATCTCCGAAGAGGAGGGGGAGGCGGCGGTGGGGGGCCGCAGTTTAACCCCCGTCCGAATCACGACCTACCGCTTTGCCGAACACGACCGCGCGAAAGGGGGCAGGACCTCCCGAACAATGGCTCCATTGAGAGAAGAAATAAAACAACGGGCGCGCTAAGCGGTTTCGCTTTACGAGTTCCGCGGCCGACACCCGTCGTAATAGACCCACCTGAAGATCAGGCCTGTGCCTCCCCCTCTAACGTCATCACTAGTGGCGTCTGCCTTGCGTCGTCGACGGCGCGTGTTGCAGCGTCTCACAATGGGCGCGTCGTTAGCACGCGGCGACGCCGAGACGGACCTGTCGAGCTTCAGCTTGTCTCGGGGTGTGGTTCCACTAACGGTGACGTCATGAGCAGGCCTTGTCTTGCATTGAATAGACGCGGTGTCACCGCGTAGGGCAGACGCGGGACGTGTGGGAGGGACCGAGCCCAACTCGATTGGTTCGTCCGGCTGAAGATCGCCGCGGCGTGTTCTCGGCGTCTCTAATGCGGCCGAACGCGTTCCTGGATGGCTCGCAGCCTCCGCTCCGGTCCATCTTGCGGGAGGATGGGGATGATGGTAGCGCAGGCAACGAACACTAAACGGCATCGCCCGTCGGTGGCGCCAGCTGTGGGGCGCGGCGCGCACCGTCGGCCACACCAGGGACGCGTCGTCTGCACGAGGTGAGGCGGCCGGTGCAGCGACCCCGGCGGCGCCTGCGGTCCACCCACACGCGGCCGCTTGGACAGCGCCCTTATTAGGAAGCCCGCGCATCCGCGTCGCCGGGGCGTCGGCCGGGGGCGGACGCACGTCGCCGCGCGGACCGATGATGGTGCACCTTTTGTCTCGAACCTTACGTCAGCGAGCGAGATGCCCCTGGCCACCACTGGAGGCCCGATTCGTGTTTCCTGCCATGCCGTGCCTCCGGCGGCAATCAGTTCATTGGACGGCGTTTCATCGAGAGATCGTTTCGTCGACGTATCGTTTCATCGACAACTCCAATCAAAGCTTTTTTTTTTTGGAATGAGCTGTTTGGTTTTCGCTGGTGAACGGGTGGGCCAAGTTGGCTAATATTTTTGACTGTCGCCGCGAAGCGCCGTGAGTGGGTGGGCCGGGTGGAAAATAACACGCGTCCCAGTGATACACGCGTGTCGAAATGTCCCTACAGCGTGCAACTCGCGTAACGAGTGTCGATGGAATATAGTGTCGACGAAACGTGTGTCCGCGAAAGGTGATGGCAGAGCTATTCATATACCCTTAGTTAAGCATACATTGCTGTGGTCAAGGGTGCCCAACAGGCATCCTAAACCACAGTTACGCTTAAATGTGGTGAGCCGTTACTGCCAACTATACCCTAGTTACATGGGTAACCGCAGTTAAGTCTAACCTAACTTGGGGCTGCCCGTGTAACTAGATCTGGCCGCAGAAACCACTCCAACATCCCTTCAATGGAGCAAGCAGCCAGGGAATCTAGCAACCCAGAAACGATTTATCCGTCCCCTGGCGGGCATTCACCGAAGCGGACGTCAGACACGATTAGACACGGTGGCCGTAATTTGGTCCGTTTTCTTCCGGGCACGGTGTTGGTGGGCGGCCGTTCGGGGCTAATAACGGGCCCCGCAAGCGCCCAGCAGCGCGCATGCACCGGGTCGCTACACCCGCGACGACCTGGGCCCTCCACTCGTCTCTGCAGAAGGCGGAGACTGCTCGCGGCCATCTTTTCGGTGGGCCGCCTGACGTCACCCAGACGTTCGTGACGTCATGTCGAGGCGATGCAGCGAGTAGTGTTCTTCGGAAAGCGGGTTTAGAGCAAACGCGCTTGTTTGCGAACATGAAACATGTTCGCAGAGCGTCGCCATCTCGAGTAATTTTTGCAAAACCTCGAATGAAGAATTATTAATCAGTCCTATTTGACCGTTACAAGCACGCAAGGGGCGGCATTAAACAAAACTATCTTCATCGTGTTGTTTGTTTTTGCTTTAAGAATAAAAAAAGAAAACGAAATACATGTCTTACGTGATGAGCACGTGTGCCGATTCCCAGGTAAGATTGCCTCGGGATTTTTCAGTATCAAGTCGACCAGATTTTGACTCATCTGTAATGTAGTGTGGTTCTGACTCCCTAGGTGCAGGTTCGGTCTTCGTCATCCCCCAGCCAGCGTCGATGTTGCCCTTTCTAGCAAGCGGGTGACCACGGATGCAGTCTCTTCCGGGCACGTTTTCCGAAGGAAACTGTACGGCTCCATTAGAAACGTCCGTCTCATGGGGATTTTTTTTTTTTTGGGGGGGGGGGGGAGGGGCATATGTGACGGTGCAACAAATGACGCCGCAAAAGCCACAGATGCTGCCGGATGTCGCAACCCAAGCGGTCGTCTTAGTTGCCGCAACAAGTACGAATGAATGCGAGTGTAGTCACGGCGTCTCAATACTCTCGGCTGCCGAAGCTTATTGCCGAAGCTTCCGTGAACTGGGAAGCTGGAGAGCGAGCTGCAGCAGAACTGGCGTCTGCTAAATCCAGCACCGGTGCTGTGACTCCCGCCAGGATCGCGGCCGGCGACAGCGTGACACTTGTATGACGTCATGGGACGGAAATCGAGGGACCACTTCTTTGTACGTTGTAAACAAACCTGTCGGACAAGCGTTCCAGGCACCACAGTACCGTACACAGAAAAAAAGAAAGTATTTGTCGCCCACAATGTACGAAGAAACGAAAGCGATACCTGTAGTACGGTCGCGCAAAGCGGGTGGAACGGTGCTGTCACGTACCTGAGGACGGAGGTGCGACGTGCGTGCGACGTGCGTGCGACTGCGACGTGCGTGCGACGTGCGACGGTGATCCGTGAAGTGGGTAAGCGCGGTGGAAGTTTCTAAAATGATCCATCTTTACGCGTAGCAACTGAATACTGCCAAAGGGGGAATTTCGCATAACCCGAGTAATGTTTGAAAACGAGTCTTTCAAGCAGACGACACAAACATTTTTCCTTCGTGGCGCCATTTTTGGCGGGACGCCAGGGCTGCCCTCTTCGCTCGGCACGGCCGACGGGAAGTCCCGACTTCCCTCTCCTTGCGTTAAGAGGGAGAGAAAAAAAAGTTTTCCCATTCTTCGCGCGCGCGGCTACGACAACCTACGAGGACGGAATCTCTGCGAAGTGTCGCCCATAAAGCTATCGCTTTACAACGCACTCGCGATGCCGGTCGTTTGTCTCCCTTTAATCTGTGTATCCAACGGAGAAAGCGAACGGTGTCGTACTGCCTGGAACGCATCTCCGACTGGTGCGTTTATGGCGGCCAGAAAGGTGGATTTCCGCGTGATGATGTCATAGAGTGTCATGCCGTAGCCTGTCGCCGACCGCGACACTGGTGCTGTGCGGACAGCAGCGTCAGTGGTTGTGGCGCAGACGCCTGTTCTTTCTTGGTCCTGGCTCCTGGCTTCGGCAGCCGGGAGTATTAAGAAGCCGCGACGACAGCGACACTCGCGTTTTTCGCCGTAACTTGTACGACTAACCACCAGGGTCGCGACATCCGACAGCGTGACATTCCGGCTTTTGTGACGTCATTTGTTGCCACTTCGGAAACACTTCCGGTGCATGAGCGGATAGGACGGTAAACGTACCCGTCGGAGACGCGTTGCGCTGTTTCGTTCTTTGGTGACAGCTGACACGAAAAGACGACGATCGCCATGACGGTGCACTTTGCTCGCATCAGAGAGTAGCGTACGCAGAAACCAGATTGGTGAGCGCGCGGGCGCAGTGGCGACAGCGTGACGTGCGCGTTGGTAGGCCACTGTCCTGGGAAGAAGAGAGTGCGGCCCGGTTGCCCCTCGTGCCTTCGGTTGGGCGGCGGCGGGCGCTCCGGCGGCGTCTGCTGTCGCCCGGCGGAGAATTCCAAGCTCTGCGCTGCCGCCGGGGCAGGGCAGGTGGCTTTCTCCGCGCCCGATGAATGAGCAGCAGCGCCGAGGGAAGGGGGTTCCGGCCGACAGGAATGCACGTGGGCAGGGACGAACCCCGAAATCGCCGCCGGCCGCCGCCGACGTCAGTCCACGTCGTCTAGGAATGTGCTCTCTTAATCCCCGAGGGAAGGGGCGCACCGGGCGTGAGAAATCTCGCGATCTCTTCGCGAGCCGCGTCGGGACCAGCGCGGACCAGCGTTTGCAATTGAATGGCGGACGTCTCCTGGCCGGGTGGATCGCGCATGCGTTGCGGGGAGAGGAACGAACGACCTCGCAGCTCGAAACGCGGCCCACGTGACCCCGATCGTTGCAAACACTCTGTAATCTCGGCACACTGTCACAACCTGACGACGGTGCGTTCGTGCTGCGGGCGTCGGGGATTAGTGCGTTCGGGCCTTTGTCATTCAAAACGTCTCCTCCCAAGTTCGACTTCGGACGGGCCACGGCTTTGACACGCAGACTGCGACTCGCGGATGGACAAGCACGCCTGAGTACTTGACCTTCCAGTAAAGGGATGCTGAACCGAAATTCGTATTTCGCAAAGTAAGGCCGCAGGAGCATTAAAACTTGGGTTTGGGCTAGTTGGTCCATTACTGAATAAAAGGTTAAAAAGCGTTAACAAACGAGGACAATAAAGAAACACGGACGACAGGACAGGCGCTTCACTCTCAACTGCTTTTTATTAAGACCATTGTCATCTATATATACACATTGCCCAAACCACATCGGATTCAATCGCCGCGATCACAGCCAACCTTCCAGAAACACCATCTCACTCTGAAGCAAATACAAAGACGGAGCGCTGAGGCAATTGTTTTCTTTCTTTTTTATGTAGAATGCCTCTATAATTTCTCTTTCCGTTTTTTGCTTTGCCTTTCTTAGAAACTTTGTGCCAGTCAGGTCAGGTTTACAGCCACATCGCCTACAATGGTCAGCGAGATGGCCCCCCGCGTCGCAGGAGCGTCGAACGGGACGCCACGAACTCCGAAACATTACTCATACATCGATATCTCTAAAGGATGGGCGTCTTTTTTTTTTCTTCTTTGAAAAGAAGGGCGCGATCGAGCGAGGACTGTGACGTCACGATCCTCCTGGAACAGTTGAGAATGAGGGGAAGCGGCCTGGCTTCTCTCCCCCTCGCTTCAATTCACCTGCTCGAAGCTTTGAGGGCGAAGCGAAGGGGAGAGGGTATGAGAATCTTGACGTAACATGTCTCGTCGGCCTCGTCGGCCGTGTTCAATCTCGCACTCTTCCAAACATACGGCCAACCGCTGTATGAGTGAGGTTTTGGGGGCTTCTGCAGCGTCCCGCCTATCGCTCCAGCCTTGTTTTGTAAGCTTACTTCAGCATCCCTTCAAGTTTGGTTCACACACTTCCGACCGACTCCGGCAGAACCTGTTTTTAAGCCTCGCATGAGTGCTTATGACAGGCAGCGCAGCAGTAGCGATGGCGGTCGTAAGCCGCTTAAGATCCGTTTGTGTCGGAGTCGGTCGTAGTCGGTCGCAAATGTGTAAGCCAGCCTTGAAGGCTGATTCACCAGCATACTCGGGGTGTCGCTGCTGTTCCAGTCCCTGAAAAGGAGGGCACGTGGGCGAGGAGGCGAAGGCTCTTCGCGCGAGCCGCGGCAGAACAGAGGGACAGGCAGCAGGCGCACCATTGGCAGGTGGCGCGTGACGCCAAGTCTTACAAGCACCCAGGTCACCGAGGAGGCGAGCAGGAAAGTCCTGATGTCTGCCTGGTGGTGTTCAAACAGAAATCGGACTGTCGGACTTGAACTTGCACGAACGGAGCTGTGTCGGCTCACGATTGCTGAAGTGTCCTGTTTGGACAGCCCTTCAAGCCGGCGGCACGGAGCTGCCGCCCAGGTTGCCGGGACTTGAATCGCACCTCGCCATCGCCGCCGCGAGGCTGGCTCAGCTTCGTCGCTAGTGAAAGGCCGGCGCGAACAATGCGCCGAGGTTGGTCTGAATGGACACCTCCCCCAATCCGCTCCTCCTCTTTTAGCTGGACCTGGGATCAAAACGTTTTGAGACTGATTTTGTAGCGAAACAAGAGAGGGCAGCACAGTGATGCGCGCGCAGCAGTCGAAGGCAGGGACCTTCCTGCGTCATGATGCCAAAGGGCGTCGCTCTGCGAACATTTGGAACTGCGCTACACGGGTTTAGACATTGTAACCCTGGAGAGTGGGGACAAGGAGGGCGACACGACACCGATCTTTAAACACAGCCTTAATTGTGCATCTGCAAAAAAAGAAGTATATATATATATATATATATATATATATATATATATATATATATATATATATATATATATATATATATATATATATATATGTATATATATATATATCTTTTTGAGCTTGAGTAAGTGTAACTCTGTTCCAAGAGTTTCCCAGCTCGGCTGGACAGAGGGACTCGGGTGCTCAGGCATGGGTGCTGCGGCGCCTCATCGCGTTGAGGCCCCGTCGGTCTCTCGAGGGCAGGCCGGGGACCGGTTCGTAATGCGGCGGGGGTCGGCGCTGCACTTTGTCTCGGGGGAATCGGAAACGGGGACCGTGGGAATTCCCTGCACGGGTGCCGTCGCTTTCGCGCCGCCGAACACGTCCGACGCTGGGGTGGAACGTCCTCCGCGCTCGGCCCTTCCCTCGCTGCCCCGCCTGCTGCTGCGGCTATTGTTGGCTTCGCTGCTTGCCCGGGCTCTGGGGCGGCCCGTGCTGCTCCAGAGGTTGGGCCGAAGTGCGTACTCGAGCAAGTAGCCCGCGCGTGGAGCCTTCGCCGCGGTGACTCAGTTATACCCCCGAACTTTCATACGCAAAGTGCACAAAGTCACATCTTCCCTTCCAGCCACCCCTCCCCCCCCCCCCCAAAAAAAAAAAATTGTTTATATATATATATATATTAGGTTGAGAATTTAGGGCAAACTGCTGGCTGCAGCCACCTTAAAAAATAATACCCGCCCCTCCCGCAAAAAAAAAAAAAAAAAACGCGCGCGCACACGCACACACACTTTTTTTAACGCTTTGATATAGGACACGTATGCACCAAAATGAATGAAAAGCTATTTTTTCGGACATGCACGCCACTAGACATATTTAGAGCTAGGAGTGGAGCCCAAACGAACGTTTGTTGCGAGGTCACTGGCTGCATTTGCATGGATGCTACCGTAGCTCATCGAATCGAGATTTGACAACCTTGATTGGGGGACCAGATGGGTAGAAGAAGAATAAGTAGCAAAACAGGCTGCATGCGATCGGTCCCTTCTCGATTCGATGCGCTGCGATCGCATTCATGTAAACGTAGCCAATGTTAGGCCAGTTTCAATCTCGCTCCTTACTCAAAATGTGTCTCGCGACGTACTTATTCCAATATATTTTTGTTTACTCGTGTCGTGACATGCGCCTTCTATTTCAGCACTTAAAAATGTTTAATATTATTTATTTATTTATATTATTTTTTTTTTTTTTTTTGGGGGGGGGGGGGGAGAGTGTTGTCGCCCAGGGATTAGTCGGAGGGTCAATCGCTGTGATCCCCGAGAGGAGCTCGACCAGTACCGAGGCCGAAAGAAACGTTTCGAGCTCAAGCAGAGCCCTCCTGCGTGTGCGCGCCTGACGTTTGTGTCGCGTCCCAGACCCGTGCTTGGAAGTCGAAATGGACTTTCCACCATGCCCCGTGTGCCCTCCATAGGTCGCTGTTATTGGCTCTCTGGAAGATCCCCGGGGAAGAGCAGACGCATGTCATGTGCGAAGTCTGTCTAAATAGATTACGTTTAAAAAAAAAGAGAGAAAAAAAGATGGTTCTATGGTTTGCAAGGGGTTGCATGCACGCGCAGAGATCGCTAAAGCGAAGAGCTTAGGAGTCGCGATGCGATGGCTGAGTTTTGCCCATCGATAGCGCAGACATGGGACGCAGTTTGGATGCAGGCGTACTTTTCACCGCATAAATGATTCGCACTGAGTTTACGAAAACGTCCCAGTCATAAAGGATCGCCGTTCATACGTGGAATAAGTGGCTGGAGGCGAAGAGGCCGTCCCTGGCCTCTTTGCCTCCGAAACCAAACATTGAAAAACAATCCCCACCTTGTAATTTTGCGAAATGGCTCGTTTAAACAAAAACAAAAAGAAAGCTGTTAAAAATATTAAAATTATGCTGAAGGAATATTCAAAATAATTTATTCCTCGTGTCGTTGAGAAACTAGCACTTCCCGGAAGTAACTTTTGAAGTTTAAAATCTTTTCTACAGATGCACGATTTATTCGGTATTTTCCGGCGCGGCACGCGTGATTACCGTTTAACTCTGTCGAAAAATACCGTGACTCGGTTTATCGTAGTAAAGATACCAATCATATGCGGCATATTTTATTTTTCTCGCCGAAAGTTTAAAACGAAAATGCCCTCTGTGTACGCGCTGAAATGCGCACCAGGATAAGGCACGTCAAGTACTAGGCAACACTGCAACGAGAAAACCCAAAGAAAAAGGGCGGTTGTCAAAGCAAACAGAAACGGACAGAGAAGCTCGTTTTCCTTCGAGAGGAGGGTCAAGAAGCAGGGGCAGCGCGGCCGTCAGCCAAAGGGTTCTCCGTAGCGTCGTCTTTCACGCACTGCATCCAAGATGGGCGGGAAAGCGAGCTTGCGAGGCACGGACAATCTTCCAATTTATGGCTCTGTCGTAGTGCGCCGCTATCAGCGTTCACTGCCTTTCTACTCTATTTTTTTTTCCGCGGAAACCTATTTAGATTTACGTGACTGCACTGCCGACTCAATTTTCAGGCCGAGGCATCGATGGAAAAGGAAATAAAAGCAAAAGAAAGTAGCGCGCGTTCTGAACAGGTTCGTTTTAAAGATTCCGCGTACTTTTTTTATTATTTTTTCTGAGGATTGGCAGGAAAGACAGGAAAGGCTTAGCGGAGCGGCGAGTCTCGGCAACAGCAGCTAGAAAACGAGGCCCTCTCCCTCAGACGTCATAACACGTTGATCCAGGCAGCTCGCCACATAGCTCGCGTCGTCGCGTCTCGCAGCATGGGGCGGGGTGGTGGATCCACTATCGATGACGTCGTGCACAGGCCTTGTCTTCTAGCTGGCATTGGCTGTAGCGCGGACGTGTGGCGCAACACGTCCGACACTGCCGCGGGTCGCCAAACCGGTAGGCTGAGGCAGACCTCGCTTACCCCGGGCTGTACCCAGGGAGCATGCAGTGCCAGCGACGTTGTTGCGCAAAGGAAGCGACGGACGAGGAAGTCAGTGCGACGGAAGAAAAGAAAGCAGCTCATTAAGGCGCGCCCTGTCCACCTCGCCGCGCTGTCGCCTCCCTAGGGGCTGCAGACAGGAAAGAATTGTGCGCGGTGACATTTACACTTTCTTGTTTCGCCTTTGTTGAACTCGGCTTTCTCGGTCTCGAGTTTCGTTACTTCGCTAAATTAAGTGTGTGAAAAGGCGTCGAAAAGTGGTGGGTGCGAACAGCGAGAGTAATTAGTTTCCTCCGTGACACTCATTTTCTGTCTCATCCTCCGAAAGCAACCCCTATATGCATTCGGAAAGTCTGCGAAGGCAGAGCGGCACGAGAAGATAAGCGTGTCGCGCAAGAATGAGCAAAGTGCTAGAAGTGATCTCATTCTTAGAAATGTGCTAACCCCTGCGTCTGCTTTTTTTTTTTTTTTCGAAATCGTTCTTGAGGCGCGGCTTGTTTCCGTGTTATGCGAGGATCGTCGTTGTAGTTAATGGGTTGTGCAGTGTTGAGTTACATGATAGCGAAGATACTATTGAAAATGTTTCTAACCAGTTACTCGAGCTTTACCCCAGGTTTGAAATTATTACTCCGTATATTGAGATATAATAAAGTTCCGCAATCCCGTAAACGTTTCTGCTGGTTTAATTTGAAAAACATCGTGGGATGTTGGTTACCTTTTTATATTAGATTTGTTTCCCCTTCAAAATGACGCATAGAAAGCTCGATGCGCCGACTGTTGCGTCGCCTCGAGTGAAAAACACAATTTTTCTGGCAAGCATTAAAGACGCCTACGGAGGGTATTTACTGTGCCGATAATCAGGTCTGTCAGGATTCCGTTGCGCGTTACTCCGAACGTGCGAACGGGAATATTTTCCACGGTATCCGCAACATTCATCGGTTAGTTAATGCGTCACCGACGACCGTAGTAGATTGGCATGCTGCGGAGTAGCGTACCATGCCAATCTTAGCCGACCTTATTTTGTACACCTGCATTTGGACCCCGTTTCCGCCCCCCAAGTCATGAACAACCCAGCCACCTCAACCCCCCCCCCCCCCATTGAAAAAAAAAGATTTACCGCATCTCTACGTGGTGAATGATGTTGATTGGGGCAAAGCTCTGGTGGTGCTGATGATACTGATTTTATTGTTCATAGGTAGTGCTGATGGTGCTGATTTTTTTATTGCTCATAGGTAGTGCTGATTTCCGGGTTGCGTTTCGACTTCATTATTACTGCTTTATGGTCGGTGAAATGCAGAGCCAGTGGTTCTTCTAGCGGATCAGCTTGGATCCGCTAGAAGCCGTGGGAACGCATCTCCGCCGCTTGAGTCAACGGTCCATATCAGAAAGAGAATGTGTGGTATAGAACGTGGTTATATACGCATTTAAGCATTTGACCGCAGCGCCCTCTCGTCTATAAATGTTGAGCCAATGCATGCAAAGTTTAACGCGATTATATACGCATTTGACCGCAGCGCCCTCTCCTGTATAGAAGTTGAGCGGCTACATACAACGTTTCATCCATGACATCCCAACTACAACGTTTCATCCATGACATTCCCAACTCTTGAGTTACTACTACCACATCTCAGAGCCCCCTACTCGTCCCGCAGTCGTGGCCGAGTGGTTAAGACGATAGACTAGAAATCCATTGGGGTCTCCCCGCACAGGTTTGAATCCTGTCGACTGCGCAAACATTTTTTCCTTTTTATGTGAGCACGGACGCCGGACGCGACGGACGGACGGACAGGGCTAAACCCTAAAGAGCCTCGCCCCTAAAAAATAAAAATAAAAATCGTGGCTACACCACTGATGCAGCGTTGTTTTCTGTGTAAAATACGGCACAGTAAAGGCTGGTTCACACACTTGCATTTCTTTACGACTGAGTTCCTGTGATCTTTTACGACGAAAGAACACAGTGGCACGCTGGCGCCATCTATGAGGTGACCCTGGAACTAAATTTCACTAGAGTGAGGGCATGCACTATTAGCGAGATTAATGAAAAATGGTCGTTTATACAATCGTCGAAAGTTTTTGAGTCCACAAAGAAAGAAATCTCGAGAAAAGTAGGAAATATTGAGCAATTCGAAGTGTTCCAACCGATAGATGTTCTCTCGTCCAAAGAGGTCACGAGACGTTTTAACTGTCGTCGGGACATGCATACAAAGGTGCTCGTCCCAGTCGCGTAGCATGGCGCACGTATACTCGGAGGTGCGGATGCGCTGCGGGTAATTAAGCCGCTCAGATCCCGTTTGATGCCGTTTGGCGATTCCCGGGATGCTGGCCGGTTTCACTGGCGTCATTTAGCCAACGAACCGCGGACCTCGTGAGGGATGGCGCAGCCCGCTTTTAAACGGGAAATGACATCAGCTAGCTGCGCCTTTCGCGGAATCGCGCGCAATCAGCCGACTCGGCGGCGGCGAAAATGATGATCCGTTCTGGAAGGCCATATAGGCCGCGAACTGTTCTAGCTGGGCGTCGCAAATCAAGCCGACTCGGGGCCATCCTACACCGTGCTTGAGCCCGACAATCGAGCGCCTCGCACGAAAACCGCTCGTCACGGCCCAACACGCGCAACTTAGCGGCGTTTCGCGGGATCGTCGGCGGGACAAACGCGTCGTCTGCTCACTGACGACAAGCAGACGAGGCTGGAAGAACGCGGCGGGGCGTCCTCCTCATTAGGGCCGCGGTTTGTCGCTGATGAGGCGCGGGTTTCTAATGAGCGGACTCCAGCAGACACGGCCCTGCGACGACGGCGTCCGGGGTCGTGCTCGTTCACGTCCCCGCGGGAAGGATGCGCTTTCGACAGCGCGCCCCGCTGCGCGGCTTGGCTTCCCTGCTCGGGCTGATGCTGCGCCGCACCTCTCGCTCCTCAAAAAAAAAAAAAAAAAAATGACGGCGATTTTTTTTTTTTTTTTTTTGCAGCGGAGCTGTTAAGGGTTAGTTTCCCCAGGATCGTGTCCGTCCTCAAATGACCTGACGACACCGAACTCTGGACAGCTACCGCCATCTATGAGCGACGGCGGCAACCAGACAACCAGCTTGCCGGTTGTCCGGTTGCCGCTGTCGCTCATAGATGGCGACAACCTTTCGAGCCTTTCCACTCTGGTTTGCCGACTTGCGGCCGGCCATTACTTCATTCCCACCATATAGTACAGCTTCGCTGGTCTTCCTTCTTCACCAGTGTTGAAAGGCTAGAGCTTTTTTGTTTTTATTATGACTTTTTTTTTTTTTGCATTGGCGACGTGCAACTAAAAGCGTCGATGTGATCGGCTTCACAGGACAGTCGAAACGCTCACTATGATGTCTTTAGTGGAAATAGTTCCGATTTCGTCCATGCAAATAAGAGCAATGTCGGACCATGGCCATGGTCACACTGTCAACTTCGGTTGTGTTGTTTAGAGAACGCTATGAGTCCCGGATTCCACCGCGCATTTTCCGGACACCATCGAACCGAATCGCAACCGGCCGTGACGTCCGAGGCAAGCCCTGGTCGTGACATCACGAATGGAAACCACAAGAGGGCAGCACCAAAACGGCATTAATGAAAGGACGAGAAGGCTCCCGAGAACACCCAAGGCTCGCGCTCAAGTGTTCTCGGAAAGCTCGTGCGGGAGACAGACACCCCCTCTCATCCCCAAAAAAGCGTTCAAGAAAGCGTTTCGAAAACGGGAGCTCTCGGAGAGCTGACCACCCAATCGCCAAGTGAATCTCACCTCTCGGTCCAGCCGCGTCTTGTCAAGTCCACGCGTCTCTTCGGCGTCGTGTGTCAACACGCCTCTCGCTCCAGCTGCGACGCCCGCAGCGCCGGGAATACCAGCTTCCTAGCCCAACGTAACGTTGTCCTAGCCTGTGTGACATGGCATGGCAGCGTTCGCGCGTGTCACATCGGTGGTCACGAGCAGTGACGCTGGGCTCACGAGGTAGATTCTCCGCTGGCCTGGTTGGCTGCTCGACGTTCGATCTGTAAATATGATGGCGTTCTTTTGATGTCATAAATGTTCTCCTTTCTATTGCTCATTTGCCGGTCATGAGGTCTTCTTTACCCTGCGACTCGCAGAATAGAACATAGCCCAGCGCCGCCTTGACGTCATTTTACGTTTCACGCTTTCAGCCTAACTCGGTGTCCGAGAAAGGGCTGTGAATTTGTGAAACATGGCACCATCGATGAGAATCGAGATCGTACACCTTTTCCGAACACTCCATTCGGAGGATTCAACTTGTCGATTTCATGCAGCTGTGCGAGAGCGTTTTGTTTTTATATTTTTTTGTTACGTCGGCAGGTGCGGGAGTAAAACGCGCGGTTTGATCGACGTCGACGCCGCCGTCGAAAAAAACGAGGCAGTCACACAGGAGCACCCGACGTTCTTGGGGAACCTCGCGTTTGTCGAGAGAACACGGAATTTTTTATTCGTCTGCTTCGTACGATTGTTGTTGCCTTGTCTTCCTGAGTGCATATGGGCTCGGAGACAACCGTCTTCAGTGAATGGACAACGGCGATGATTATATAGACCAAATCAACTCACTGATGTGACGCCGCTGCGGTGGTGCTGCTGTCAGTACTGCGCATGCGCAAACGCTTCACTCCTCCTGAATTTGGTTTCTAAGCACGCGCAGTGCCCACACCTGGTGGGGGCAAAGCGGGCTTGTTTGGAAGCACTATGTTGGTGTGTAGACGTTTACACTCCAGTTGTATGCAGCATATGTGAAAGGTGGTGTGCACAGAAAGAATGCACAAAAAACATTGGGAGTGATCGCTTTCGCGCAGTCGGAACACACTGCAAGTTTCCCGTTCGGTGCCGGCTTTTGCGCAAACGATCAAGTTTCACAGCGTCGTACACGCACAGAAAATACTGCTCACAGTCATATGTTCCAATCGGCTTGGTTTTCTCCACGCTGAAATACTTCCAGCCACGCTTGGTGACTGCGTGCATCCGAGAGAGAGAAGGCTTGCCAAAGAGGAAACACTAAAGCGAGCCTTCTCTCTCTCGGATCCCTCGACCGCTCTGCCTTTTCACCTTCCTTGGGGATGGGAAATAAAACCAGCAAAAACAGGTACTAACCGGAAAAACACTACACGTACGTCACGTCCGGTCGCTCGACTGAATGGCTCAAGCGCGCGCGTCGAGGGAAAATTGGGTCCAGAGACGTCGTCTCCCGACGTCGTCCTCCATGACGCGCAACTTTTGTCAATACAAAAAAAAAATCTTTCCCCTTGTTTCCTGGCTTTTTTGCAGTGTGAATGAGCCTTGACACCACTAGCCAGTGGCGTAGCCAAGGAGGGAGCTTATGGAAGCTTCCAACCCCCTCTCCCCCGAAAACAATTCTTGGCTCCGCCACTGCCACTAGCCGCCATAGCACCACGTTACAGAGGCGCTAACCACGACCAGACACCGTGACGTCACGTCAGGTCACGAGACACCAAGTTTTCTGCTAAATTTAGAGGGGATTTAACATCGCAGGACATGAGGTCACTTGGCGTAAAATAAGAATTCCGAGGACACCTAAGCACTTCTTATGAGTTGTGAATGCGAAAGCAGGAATGTCGTTCCTCCGCTCCCTTAGTTCATCTCTGGCGTACTGGCGTGGACGGCCATGTTTCGCTACTGCCGAGGGCCGAGCGCGCGCTCTCGTGAAGTGGCCGCGTCGCGCTGAGCTCGGCCGTGCAGCCTCTCTGGAGTTTGCCCGAGCGGGCTCTGCGGCCACTGCTCCCTCTTACCGGCGGCTGGGCGGCTGTGTGCGCTGCGCCGCCATGACGAGGACTTCCCTTGTGGCGTTTTCTGAAACTACGCCCCGCGAGAGCCAATGGGAACCTCGTTCCTTGATGATGCGCGCCAGCCAATGGGAGTCTATTCATCAGATCGCGGCTTCACTTCGCTCCATTGGGACAGGGGAGTTTAGGTGCCGTTTGACGCGGCTTCAGAGCTGATGACGTCGGTTCGCTCCATGGGACAGTTAATGCTTTCGCATTAATAAACATTGTGCTCTTCTTCGCTCCCCGAAATCACTGTCTAATGTCTTCTATAGAGGATTTTTGAGTACTGTATTTTATGCGTTCTTTGGAGATGAAGGTCGAGAGTAACTTGGCTGGAAGCGGGCATACACCTGACGGCGTGTTCTTGGCCCCGTGCAGAGCGCTTCCTGGGCCTGCTGTCGGATGCCGAGCGCAACACGCAGCTGCTCTTCTCGAACGTGTACGCGGAGCGCATGGCGGCCGCGGCACGCGCCCCCGTGCGGCGCCTGTTCGCGGCCCTGGAGGCCCACCTGCTGGGGACGCCAGGGCCCGCGGCCGAGGCCCAGCTGGGCGCCTTCTTCGACGAGCTCTTCCCCTTCGTCTACTTCCACACCGTCAACCCCAAGCTGAACGACTTCAGCGACGACTACAAGGCCTGCCTGCGCTCGGCCCAGGGACAGCTCAGGCCCTTCGGGGACGTGCCCACCAGGCTGCAGGTACCTCGCTTCTTCCAGCATTTATAGGGCTGCTCAGACATCATACAAAAGCATTTGCTGCACACACACCTCAAGCGGCGGACGTCAGAGATGAAAAAAAAAAAACAAGAACAAAACAACAACATTCGAATTGGGTTAGTAATTAACCAAACATTTACTTTAATAAGTGAAAATAATCGTATGACTGCAAGGAGAAACTTGCTAAGCATCATCGAAAGCTCGTCTTTGCAACAGCGGTCCTGTTCCCCGGTAGCCGGGGCCAGAGGCCGAGACGTGCAACGCACGTGCGCCATAAGGCCCTGCAACGCGTAAGGGGGCCCGCAACGATTTTTTGCTCTTTCTTAATTTGCACCAAACCTGAGCTCACTGAACGTAGTAACCTAGTCAAATTTTTCTTTTCTCGAAATTCGCTTTATTTTAAAAGTTATGGGCACAATAAAATTGCAAAAACAAGCAAAACAAAAAAACAAAAAAACTTCATTTATGACGTCTTTAGTTACCGCGAACCGCGGTGACTGAGGAAAGTGGGAGAGGGGGGAGAGAGAGAGAGGGAACGGAGGTGAGGCCGAGGAGAGAGAGCTGCCCGGGAACCGGGCAGCCCTCTCTCCTCGGTTGACGTCAGGACCAACAACGTCACGATTTCGTCACATGCCGCGCGCGTTCGACACCACGGGGCGCCCCCGTAGGAGGAGGTTTTCGCGTCGTCCGGATAAAAATTAAATATGACGCACTGATATTTGTTAGTCTCTCCGTGCCCGCTAAGTTGCCCGAACCACAAGAGACGTGGAAATCGCAAAAAAGGTAGACGCTTAAATAGGATTGCAGTTTGGATTGCGGTTTTTGCGGAACACCGTAGAATGCTGACCCTGCCTCGTATCTTTTTAAAAGTAGTTCATTAGGGATTTTTGATTATACTTGGCAAGTTTCTCGTTGCACTATACCCGTTTTCACCTCAAAGAAAACAGTAAGTTTTGCGCATTGTTCATACGCCGCACGAAATAGTTCTCTCCCAGATTTGGTTGTCGGAGGCACAGGCGATGCTTTTGGCGTTTGAAACGTGTACTCCTTGATAAAATAACGTGTATCCACCCCAAAATGCTACTAAATATATCTTAAATCTCCACCTAAAGCTGAAAATCAGTAATCATCCGCAAGAAGCCGCACTTTTTTCCTACGGTTCTTGAGGTGATAACAGGTATAAAATGTTTATTTTCACTCATTAAAAAGCTGATTAGTAAATTTTAGTTAAATATTTAGCTAATCAGTATGTAGGTTTTTGTAATCCTCGACGTCCACCGTGGCTAAAACTTTGTTCCCGGGAAGTGTTTTTTTTTCTCTCAACCCCATTATTTTTAAGGATTTTCGAACGCTTTCACTCAAACACCCGGTATATGTATGCTTCGAAGAAGCCTGCACATTATGATGTCACATGACACCATGATGGCACGTCGAACCATGACACGATGTCACAGTGTCTCGTGACACTGTGACGGCTTTATACTATATTTACAAAATTTTCGCAATGCGTCCTTCAGTGGCCTCCTTACACTTGGGGTCCTTAATTTTCGGGTAAAACCCGATATTTCCCGATAATTACACCCCGAACATGTTTCTCGAAAATCGGGCTAAGCCCGATTTTCCCCCAAATTCGGAATTTGAATTCCACCATTTTCCAAATTACCCTACTCCGGAAATATACACGAGGAAACAAACGGTTAGTAATAACATGTGCGCTAGCTCTAAACCTTGGAGACGAACCTAGCTTTTGTTGGCTTCAGTGACCTGTGTAGTGACATATAGATCGACCCCAAAATGTCACTTTTATGTATATTGTGACGTATCCTTTGCCGTTCTCATTCCATTTAAACACACACACACACACACACGCACGCACACACACACGACACGCACACACGCACACACGCACACACACACACGCACACACACACACACACACACACACACACACACACACACACACACACACACACACACACACACACACACACACACACACACACACACAAAAAGGAGAGAATGGTGAGAAACTGCACTCAGAACTTCGTTTCAAAAAGAACAGCAGATGTTTAGTTCCAGTCGAACTGAAGTGATATTTGTTGTGCATTTCAAATGTATGCTTGAGACCAAAGACTAGACAGGACTAGGATGAAGAAAGGCGCTGCGCATGCAGAAGATTATGTAAGCAACAAGAATTATCAAAAATCAAAAAGGCCAAGTGAGCTCTTGTACCATGTTCCAATGTTATCTTGCGTACTTTATTCACTGGGAACATTCCATATATTGAAATTTATTGAAGCTGTTTATTATTAGTTATACTTATATCTTTCTAAATATAACCCAAATAACCAGAACTCCAGAATACTTTCTTAACAAAAAAAAAACACATTTCTCCCGATTACCAACTTGGAACAAAGTGCCCGATTTTTAACCCACAATTTTTGCCAAAATGTAAAGCCGGAAAACAAAGGAACTTACTATACTGTGTTCGCAAAGGGAGGAGCGTGAAGAGGCGTCTGAATGCTCTGCATTTAGAACGCCTTTGAAAAATGCCAAACAGACAACCACTTTTTTTTTGCATTTTGTTTGTTGATTTTCAACACAATCTTTTCAAAAGTTGTCCCTTAACAAATTTGTGGTAAACGAGGCATTAAAGGTGGTTATTGTACACGGGCCATCGACATCATGAACTGATAAAATAAGTCCAGCTATATGCTCATGAGAGCGTTGCACTTAGTCTCTTCTCTCTTGGTATATCCGACTTTCCTGTGGCTACTTGGCCACTCTAGCGTGCCGCATGCAGGTGTTCCCATGTAGCACCCCGGACCAGTGATTTCTTTACCCCCCCCCCTCCCTTCCCTGTTTGTCTGAGGGCACCCCCTAAAAGAATCTTCTGCTGAAAAAAAAAAAGAGAAAAACATAACAATTGTTTTGCACAAAACCTCGGTTTCCTTGAGCGCGCTGGCTCAAACAGTGGCACCAGAGCACGAGCCGTTTCGTCGCCTCTCCTCTGTGCTGCATAGCTCCTGGCTCCTCCTTTAATCGACGTGATGGAGAACAGAGGAGAGGTTTGCTCGTTGAATATAGATTCGTTATTGACATTCCTTGCGGTATCACAGTATTGATACCGTGACTGATGTTTTCTGACGTTGCCTTTACTTTGTGCCTTCTTGAGGAAATTAGGCATTCTTCATTAGATGTTTTCACTGTCATGTTGAATGTAGAGTTCCAGAACCTCCGTCGGGCACCACACTTGCATCTCTTTCCTCACGCAGAAAAAAAAAATTGCCTCTTTGTGCGTAGATCCCCTCCCCCAGACCCCTGAAATCCCCCCCTCCCCACCCCATAATTTTATATTTTTAGAGAAACCCCGGCCCTTGACGCCCAGTGGGAAGCTCCTTGAAGGGAGTTTTCGTAGATCGTTTTGGCAGTCCCGCAATGCTCTCCGCAACCCGCTACGATACCCCTCCGCTAAGCCCTCCGCAACGAAGAAGCCGCTAGTGCGCCTGCTCGCCGATGGCCTTGACTGTGGAGTTCCGGGTATCGTAGCGGGTTGCGGAGAGCATTGCGGGACTGCCAAAACGATCTACGAAAACTCCCTACGTCCCCTCCTCTCGCGGTGTTCCTGGGAGCACCTCTGTATGACACAGGCGGCACGGAACGGCCCACGTTCGCGCGTTACAGCTAAAGGGCTGTCGAAACAGGACGCATTTTTTGCAGTCTCATCATTTGCTGTACAGGAAGTGGAGGTTTTCCTCCGGTTCCGTCCACTTTAGGACGTTTTCGTTGCCTGGGGCAGAGCTGCCTTCCGCTTCCGTGATTGAACAGAGGACGCGGGTATCGGACCACACGCTCCGCCATCAAGGCCTCCGCTGTTGTCAGTCCCCAGCCACCCCAGCCTCCCGAAAACAAGAAAGGGGAGGAGACGAAAGCGAGCAGGCGAGGAGAAAGGCCGTGCTGTTTGCGTGCTTCATGTCCGGAAATAAGGAGGCTAGCTGGTGAACGATCATACTTGTACTTATAAACTCCAAGACAAAGGAACAAACGAAGAGAAAGAAAAAGGGAACAGCGACGTCGTTGTGTCGTCTCCTTTTTCTTCCTCTTCATTTGTTCCCTTGTCTCGGGATTTGTAAGTAAATTCGTGTCCTCATTGAAAACGTACGTTCCTGCCACAGCGTTCGCTTTTCTTGAGAATCAAACTCACTTTTCTTTTGCCCTTCACGGCTTCACGGCACGGCATGGAACGGCTGTGTTTAGACAGCCGTTCCACCACGCCGAGAAGTGGGTGCTGTATTGAGCAGAACTGATGAACACCACCTAATGCGCATGGTCCGCGTCACCTTCTCTAGGGCCCCTGCTGGAGTCTCTGGGCGCGGCGCGGACGTTACTGCGCGCCACCCACGTGGCGCTGGAGGTGCTGAACGCGTCCAGCGTGCCGGACTCCACGCCGACGCCCGGCTGTGGCCGCGCCCTGGCGCAGCTCTTGGGCTGCCCCGCGTGCCTGGCCCCGCAGCACTCGCGCGGAGGAACTCCGGCCCTGCTCAGGCCTGTGCCTCAACGCTCTGCGCGGCTGCCTGGCCGGCGTCGAGGACCTGGCGGCGCCCTGGAGCGACCTGGTGTCGGCGCTGCACCGCATGCTGCTGCGCATGGTGGGCTCCAACGACCTGGAGGAGGTTCTGTCCGTCCTCGACTCCAAGGTGTCCGAGGCCGTCATGCATGCCATGGAGAACGGGCCGGAGCTCTCCAAGAGGGTGAGTGGGGCTTTGCGGCGGAATTAACTTTTCGGAGGAGGGGGACAGCGGGGATGGGGCCGCCGGTGGGGCGCCGCGAAGCGGCGTGCACGGTTGGGCCAGGTGGGTTAATCATTTAGCGGGGAAGCTGAATTGATGTAGAGGTCACGTGACGTCAATTTCCCCACTGGGAGGAGGAGGGGCACTCTCCCCTTTTCCTTTTCTCATCCTCCTCCCTGCTAAATATAGCGGGGAAATGGACGTCACGTGACCTCAACAACAATTCAGTTTCCTCGCTAAATTTAGAGGGGAAATTTAGCTGTCAAATTTGAACGAGTGCTTCCTGAAGGACACATACAAAGGAAAAAAAAAACATTTTTTTTACTTTTTGAACAGCTTGGATGGAAAAAGGTTGTCATAAAACAATTTTACATCGAAGAAACAAACTTTTTAGAGCTGTATTTACGGCACTATACGAATTTGTAGTTGGCGCCCGCAGGCGTCGCGGAAAAGTGGCCCTTATTTATCACGTGACTGGTCGCTATTTGTCACGTGGTTCTTGCGCTCTTTCGAAAGCTTCCTATGGCCTCTAAAAGTAACTTATTCATCTTTGTTTGAAGTATGACAAAAAACTAAGATTGATAAATAGCTTTTAGAGCCCAAGGAAACTCCTGAAAAAGCGCAAGCAGACGTGATAGACCTGTGCGCCGGTCAGATGACGGCGGCGGAGCCCCGAAGCGAGACGAACTTGTGCGGTGGCGGCGACGGCGGCGTGGAGAAACGCGTTGAAGCGGCGTCGCACAACGCTCAGCGTGCGGCGGCGGCATGACTTTGCGGCGACGCAGCGCGGCGGCGCACAGGCCTACCACGCGACCAGCGGCGGCTCCCGCGGACGCCAACTACAAATTCGTTTTGCGCCGTAAATATAGCTCTAAATTTTTTTTCTTCGTTGTAAATTCGTTTTATAATATTCTTTTTTCATCTAGCCTGTTTAAAAAAAAATTTCCCCTTGCATGTACCCTTTTAATACTTTATTTAAACGTGGAACATTCTTTGGCTATTTGCTCCAGGTTTCGTGAAGCCGGATTAATTAAAGCCGTGGCTTGTTACGTCACATGACTTCAGTTTCCCCACCAGACTTCGCAAGAAAGTTGACGTCACGTCTCCTCGACACCAATTCAGTTTCTCCGCTAAATTTAGCGGGAAAAATGACGTCACATGACCTCGTGTCGTGTGACCTATTCACAAAATCAGTTTCCCTGCCAGATTTAGCAGGAAAATTGACGCCACTTGACATGATGTCACGTGACCTACACATAAATTCAGTTTCCCCGCCAGATTTAGCGGGAAAATTGACGTCACGTGACCTCAACCCGAATTCAGTCTTCCCGCTAAGTTTAGTGGGGAAAATGATGTCACATGACTTTATGTCACGTTACCTATACACAAATTAATTTTCTCCGGTAAATTTAGTGGGGAAATTGACGTCGCTTTACCTGATGCCACGTGACTTATACACCAACTTAGCAGGAAATTTACATTGCGTGACACCGACTGCATATCGGTGCAGCCACTAGGTGCAGCTGCTCCCAGTAGACAAATTCGAATAGCTAATTCTGTCACGGATACCTGAAGCTCCGAGAACAACTATCAAGTGTATACACATAGTATGTTTTAAACGATCTGATGAAGAGCGCCGTGAGAGTATCACTAAACGTTTGTGATGATAGAATGTTTGACATATGCAACACAATTGCCTAGCAATTTGCTTTACAATATTTTCTTTTTTAGTTCTCTTCATAATCCTGTGTCTCTTTCTCCTTGGCACTTTGGAAAGAAATTCCTTCTGGACCTACTCAATCGCTTAGGATGGTCCCCTTTATGTTTCTACTGCCTTTCTTTGACAGGTAGACATATTAGCGCAATGGCAGAAACCTGTGAAACTTGGACATATTGATTCGCGGCTAATCCGATTGTACTGCTTGAAAGTTGGTTATTGTAAATACCGTATTTACTCGCACAATGAACGCACTCGCGTAATGAACGCACCCCCCCCCAAGTCGGCTCTCAAAATTTCGACTTTTTTTTCACTTGCGTATTAAACGCACCCCCAACTCTGACGTTAAAATTTTGACCCCCTTCCCCTACGCGCGCGAAATGCACGCACTGTTCTATCCTGGTGCAGCGAGGTCGCGAATGCATGGGCAGCGTGGGCGAGCAAAAGGCGTTAAAAAAAAAAACGATCCAACGGAAGCAAGAAAAAAAAAACATGGAGAGGAGCTTTTTTTTTTTTTTTGCACAGCGCAGTCTGGATTTTGGGTCGCGCGCCGCGCTCAAGGAGATAAGAAAAAGAAGCGAAGAAGCCCTCGCCTAGGGGTGCCTACGGGTGCCTACATGTTTCCGGAAACATGTAGGCACCGTACCCTCGCCTAAGCAAAGCGCGCATAATGAAGGCATCCCGCCTCGCCTCCTCCTCGCACTTTGGAAAGAGAAGCGAGAAGCCTTCGAAATGAACGCACTTTTCTATCCTGGTGGAGGGAGGTCGCGAATGCATGGGCTAGGGCAAACAAAACAACCTGCGAAAGGCGCAAAAAAAAACAAAAATACCCCACAGAACCAAGAGAAAAGAAAAAAAAAACATAAAGAGGAGCTGTTTCTTTTTTCTTTTGCACAGCGCAGTTTGGTCCCCGGGTCGCGCGTCGCGCGCAAGGAGATAAGAAGAAAAGCGGAAAATCCCTCGCATAAGCAAAAAGCGCGCGCAAAAAAAAAAGAAAAACGAAAGCAATTAAAAAAAAAACATAGAGTGCATTTTTTTTTTGCGCATCGCAGTTTAATTTTAGAGTCGCAAAAAAAACGGAAGCAAAAACAACATAGGAGCATTTTTTTTTTTTCGCATCGCAGTTTGCTTTTGGAGTCGCGCGCCGTGCGCAAAGAGATACGAAGTTACGTCGATTTTTCGGGATAAAAGGTCTGTTCATTATGCGAGTAAATACGGACGCAGAAATTTTACTTCGCGTAATAAACGCCCCCCCCCCCCCCTCCCCCAACTTCGCATCGATTTTACGGAAAAAAAAGTGCGTTCATTCTGCGAGTAAATACGGTATTGAGTCTTATTAATGTCGCTCATCCGAGTCATCCAAATTCAGTCTGTTTTGCTGTAAATTTGCTAAAAGGATGATCTCGGCACATTGTTTCCAGTTAAAACGTGACCAGTGAACTGTCCCGCACGAAACTTTCCATTGTTGGTGTGTGAGACACCAGTTCAAAAGATGTTATCTGCTGTTCCTCAAGCATCGTCATCAATTCCTCATTCTGACCTTTTGTGGTACTTCCCATTGTTACGATTCCTCGAATACCTTTGGTCATCTCCGAGTGGCCCATTTCTTGCACGGTGCGTTCCCTGAGCGTCTCTTGCACGCGTCGCTCCAGGTGAAGCTAGAGTGCGGGGACCCCTAGCGGCGACTGGGCAACGCCAGCTCAGCGGAAGTGGCTGGACCGCGCAGAGTGACGGCGGCCCTGCGCGGCCCGGACACGTCCTGCGAACCCAGCAGCGCCAGTTCATGCAGCGGCTGAACGCCTCTCGCACGCTCTTCTCCTCGCTCTCCGAGACCTTGTGCTCGGGGCGCGGGATGGAGGCCACCCACGACACGCCCTGCTGGAGCGGTGCTGGCAGCGGGGAGTGAGTACCCTTCAGCTTATTTGCTCGGACATACGTCGATTCCCGCGCTCTCGCGACAGTAACGAGAAGTTCTTGGACAATTTGAGGGCAGGAAATTCATACAAGTATTTCGCAGAGCCTCTTGTCAAATTAGCTAAAATGCGCTAGTCGACCACGCTGATCGCGTCCAACGTTACTAGATCAAAGTCAGTTGACAAGCTTTCAATAACGCCTGGCGCCTTTTCGTGGCGCGTCCGCTCGGCGTGTGGCGCTCGCTATGCTGTCAGCCCGCCCATGGACAGAAGCGGTGGAATGTTGGATGCACACCGCCTTGGACGGAAAGGAATTTTGTCGTGGTTCTCATGGTAAACATAAAGCTTGCGCAAAAGACTGTCGTTCAAAACGGACTTTGTCTGTTGCCTGTGGAGGCTTTGCCGTAGCACTAAGAAATGTGTCCATACCTGCTCATGTGCAGGCAACAGAGAAGAACCGTTTTTGTACA
Source organism: Ixodes ricinus (assembly GCA_037355805.1). Taxonomy (NCBI): domain Eukaryota; kingdom Metazoa; phylum Arthropoda; class Arachnida; order Ixodida; family Ixodidae; genus Ixodes; species Ixodes ricinus. The sequence continues at coordinate 69,752 of JAZHYW010037906.1, read as the reverse complement.
TACGACGCTCTTCCGTGGAGCTTGTTAACTAATAGATCTAATAACGTTGGTCGCATCATAGTTCGAGCTTCCAGAGTGGTCAGCCTCGAGCTTCCACACCGCAGCACTCGGGCTGCGTTGCTCGCGTCGAGCTTCACCACATCGCCCAGGTGCTCGTGTAAAATGCCGTTTTGTGCCTGCACGGGTGCATCGCCCATCTGAGTCATGGCTCCATCACCCACTTTTTGGGGCGAATATCGATTTCAAGAAAACACGGAGCGATCGCCCACCCTTACAAATACCCCTGCGCGGACTCCCGCGAAAATTCATCCTACCTGAATGACGCGGCTGTGGACAAAGTAAAATGAAGGAGGAAGAGAGACTCCACGCTATTTAAGCATTTCCCCCGATTTCTACGACCCTGAAGTCAGAGTACATGCGAAAAGGAAAACAATGGAGGTAGCAAAATAAAACTTTGTTTTGCATACAAAAAAGCTTGTTTGGATAAAAAAAAAAATATGGTCAGAGAAAATATGGTAAGGGTGTAGGCAAGCTGGTGAATATTAATCGTGCTGAATTAACCTAAGTCAGGAAACATCAAAACGTAGAGAGAGACAAAAAATAGACAAGACTACGTCTCAAACTCAGCTAACTCATTTATTTAGTCCACCTCCTTATATAGTAGTCTCATTCTCAAGGTCATCACCACCAACACAAAAGGACAAATGTAAGAATGTGAACAAACTTGCAGGTCAATGCGATAAGGCAACATCCATCCTCCTTCAAAATTGAACAAAGGATCTCTCTCCCCTTCTATTCCAAACACCGTTCCCACTTCTGATTCAAAAAACACCCTCTCCACCTACTTGAAGTTTACAGTGGAAAAACCGAAGGAAGATGTTCTGCAGTTTCTAGATTTACGTAATCATGTGAATCCAGGGTTTAGTTGGGAATACGGTAAAGGAAATTCGAAACCAGTTTGGCCAAGAATGAGTTGCCATTCAAAGACTGTAAGAGGCTGGGATTGTAAAGTCTTTGGTCAGGAACACGTTAGAAAGGTTGTGTGTCCATCATATCCCTGAATTGGTAGAAAGGCAGTGGAAAAGGATGATTAGTGTAGGAAATGATGACAGTTTTATCAAACGGCAATCATAATTGTTTATCAATGGCAGAAGAGAAACGGAACAGAAATCAAGGAACCGCTTTGCTGGCAAAAGAAGAATAAAACAAACTCGGGACGACGAATGACGAGGGACAAGGGATAACGAATGCTTTGCTGTAATTCCATATTTTCATGACGTTTCTCACAACCTGAAGGCAGTTTTGCCTTCAGGCTGCGAGGCAGTTTTGAGTGTACACGGTCTTTAGTTCAGATTTTAGGATAAGTAAATTAACGTCATTTCAAACAGGTGTGAGTAAATGCAAAAAAACCCATTGGGAAAAATCGGTATGTTGCGAGAAGGGTTTTGTGTATGAAATACCTTTGGAGTGTGGGTTTAAGTATGTAGGACAGACGTCACACTGCATCAATGACAGATTAAGTGAACATAAAAAGAAGTATTAAGAACAATGCACAAAACTCGGCAACTATATCCATGAATGTAACAACTGCACGGCGCTCCGGTCGGAGACTGAAATCATACACAAAGAGGAAGGATGTAAAGAGAGAAGTGAGGGTGTTTTCACTGACATAATTTTGTCCACCATTTGGTTGTTGTGAGCTGTGTGGCGTGTGCCAAAGGCAAGCATTCCAAGGATTTCCATGACCCCTCAAATGCCTAGAGCACAGAAGCTTATAAGTCTTACCACGCTGACACCTCCTCAACAGGTTGCGATGTAATCCTACAAATTAGTAAATTTGTTTGAAAGAAACAAACAACAAAATGGCAGATTGACGTCATGTGAAAACACCTTTTGGTGCAGTTCGGAAGCAATTCAAAAAGCTTTTTTAAAACATAATGTTAATTTTTTTTGTATGTGTGTTTCGAAGTGTGAACAGGGAACCCTTGATTGTGATTATCCAAAACGACTGTCAAGCACTTTTTTTCGTGCTGTTTTTGGTTTTTGATGTGTTGGTCTGAAGGCCGTTTCGTTGTTTCTTTTTGGGGTAGTAGGTGGATGTCTAGCGGGGAAGGAGCGATCAGCCACACTGGAGTCCGGAACCCAAGTGTTTTATTATCACTTCTCTCGAACTGAAGATAACCCCGAGCATCGCGCACCAGCATGGGCGCGTCGCCGCGAGGCACGCGAGTGAAAACTGTTGTGTCATCACTACAGTGGAGAGGGCCTCTTTTGAGATTAGAAGTGGGAACTGGGTTTAGAATAGAAGGGATTGGTTTTTCTATATTTTTCTTGCTGACTCTTTTTTTTTTTGTTTTTTTACTTACAAGGTGAACATGTAGAGCGGTGTTTGGAACATGTTTTTGTGGAGAAAACGTTCACGCTGTACGCCGATCGGCAGTGTTCATTGCGCGTATACAAGCAAGGGACTTTGCGATAGTAAAAGATTCTTTCGTCAATATTCCTTGCGCAAAAAAACAAAAAAACTAATTCGTGTTTTGAGTTATATGCATCTCTTGTGCGGCTGCGCTAGATATGTACAGAAAAATGGACGTTTTTTAGGCTTTTTTTAAACCTTTTTGTGCTTATTCATCGAGACATGGCCCAACCCACTTTTTTATGAATTTCAGGGGGCAGGGGGATGGGCGATAACTCGGGGTATTACTTTGTGGTAGCATGTGTGAATACATAGTCTTTCTCTGTCCTCAGCATCTTCGATAGTGCAGTGTCCTGACCAGTGCTTTTGTATCTTTCATTGCCCCATGCATGCAGGGTTTGGGCTACCAATCGCTCTAATTACATATGCAATGCCATCACATGAGATGACATTATGTAACTTGAAACTTCGTGCAAGCTTCAGATTGGCAGCCAGTGTTTTCCTGAGAGACGTAACTTCTTTCCCGCTTTTTCAAGTTCTTTCTATCATCTTTGTTTGCGTTTTGTTCACGATTTAGGTAACAAGACTTGGCACTACATGAACTTTTCTGTTTCGGGCTTTGTTGTGTTGTCCTCGGTGGCTCCTGCCTCTTCATAATGAGGATAGCTGTGCCGTCCTCTTTTCATCTGTTTCCTCTAGCCCTTATTAATTGCTGTTGGCCGATGTGTTTGACATATCGTGGCCCTTACACAAGAGCATTTTTTTCAACTGCACCGCTCGTTGTCCCAGGTACACCAAGACTGTGGCGGGAGTGGGGACGTCAGCCCAGAAGTCCAATCCAGAGGTGTCCTACGAGACGTCTTTGTGGGACTCCAGACTGGATGTCCTGGTGCACAAGCTCAATGACATGACCACTGTGAGCATACCCTAAGATCCCAAGAGACAGCCCACCTAACATCAAGAGCGAATCGGCTGGAAATATGGAGTGGGCTAACTCTCGGTGTACAGTAAAGAAAAGTTTGAAAAGATTTGCTATTTTTAGGTCGTGTCCCTTCCAAGCTTGTTATGGTGGCGAGGGGCAATGAAGCAAAGATGACTTTACTTCCCAGTCAGCAACGTTAAGCTTATATCCCGCCATAGCGAACTAGCCGCATTTAAGCCGAGGCCATCATTGATCCCAACACTACTATTGCTAGGAGTGGGCTATCTTTCGGTGTTTAAAAAATATAGCAAATCGAGTCAAAAATAGGGGGTGGGCTATCTTTCAGGGATGGGGCATTTCTAGGGATTTTACGATAAGTCTCCATGTCAGTTATCTCCTTAAAATAAGTCACACTTTTTTTCTTTTTTTTTAATATTTAGCCTGAATGTTTACCCTTTTTTTGAGCAAGGCCGGTGGATATCACATGTCGGCTGGAGTATCTAGTGATGTATTTTTCTACCGATCAATTGCATATAGACAGGGGGAAGGGTATATTGAGGTTGAACCCCCGCCCCTATTTTTCACACCTAGCTTAAACACAGGTGGAGCAACTGCCAAAGCTACGAGCTCAGGCTTCTAGCCTTTGCTGCAGAACAATGTGTCCCCCATACAGACTCCGTTTTTTTTTTTTTTTCGCTGCAAACATAAAGTATGTATTGCTGAATGCTCACTCTCCGGCTAGATGTAGCGCAGTCCGGACCAGGTGCCATGGTTTCAGAACCTTATTCAAAATATATAAGTGGGCTTTGTCATGAACTTTTTCGGCCACCATTTCCCCGTTCAAAAATTTTCGAAAATCGCTTATAACTTTTGATAAGATAACGGTTCATTCTGAAACTTTGGCATCTGGTTCAAACTGTTAGCACTTTATTTGGGTGGAAACCAAGCATTCAACGATGCATAATTTATTTCACCAATAAAAAGAATAATGCTAACTTTTTTGTGGGGACAGAGTGCAGCATTGGTTGGCAAGTTGGTTACTTTGTTTTTGCATGAAATGCTCGTCTTTACCTCGGACATTATCTCGACGTCGGAGCCGTCTTCCACACGCGCGAATAAAGTGCGCCGTGTCGGAACAGTGTGGGTGACGGTGTGGCCCTTTGCGCGCAGGAGATCCTGGGAAACCGAATCTCTGTGATGCCAGAGTCGGACTCGTACACGATGGAAGGCAGTGGCAGCGGGGCCTGGGGCAACGGGGAAACGTCGGACGACGAGGACTTTGACGGAGGTTCGGGCAGCGGCATGGGTAAGTCTCAACTGCCTCCCGCTCTCACCGTCGTAGCGTGGGCCTGCAACGCGTCTCTGACCAATGTGTTTAGCGTCCCATCTTGGCCATACACAAAAAGTGGTCTCCAAGAAGGCAGCGTGTTGTGCTGTTGCAGTCCTGACGGTTGGTTGTACAAATGCTGGCGAAAAGCACAAGCGAACGCAAGTGTCGCCGTCGTCGCAGCGTCCTTGGCTCGCTTCCGTAGCCTGTCAAGCCGGAGAACAGACTGCAGCAGAACAGGCGTCTGCCACATCTACCAGGACCTGCGACACGCGTGACACCTCTATGATGTCACGAGGCGGAAATAGAGCCCTTTGGGACGCAGTAAACAGATCAGTTGGAGACACGTTCTAGGCACCGTAGTGACTGCCCCCGGTGAATTGTCGGACCTCCAATTTGGCTCCAGCATTGAGCAGTTCGTGAAAATGTGAAAATGCAGCTGTGAGTCTAATTTTTCCATTGAAAGCTTCCGAGGGTGAACATGCTTGAATCGGGCGTGATGAAGACGAGGGATTTTTTTTTGTCTCGCATGATTTCGGCAGTTAGTTTCTTTAATCGTGGCTAAGCATTTCGGCAGTTAATCGTGGCTTGCCTGGTCTCTGTTTTATCTGGCAGTAATGAGCTGCTTGGGAATTTAATAACATGCCGATGGTATTTGTTTGTGAGTCTTTGTCATGTTGCTCGTCGCGGCGCCCTCCCCCCATGAAATTGTCTTAATTTGACGAGAGAAGGTCTAACCTTTGAGGAAATACTTACTTGTGTTTGTAATTATTTATTCGTTCGTGCAAGCTTATTTCTTTCAGTCTTCTATTGGAATGATCCACCACGCAGCTTGGTTTACGCCACACATATTACGACGGATATATTGAGTATCTGCCATAGGCGTTTCGGTCCAAAGGACCACTGATCCGCCCAACCAGCTATGTAACGATCTGTGACCCTCGAACGCAGCAAGGAGCCCGCACATTTCATCACAATGCTCCCAGTGGGCCTTTTTGGTACTGTCGATTGGCAAATCAGGAAGCATTTTTGATGGTCTTCCAAAGCTCCTTAATCTTCTATTACATCAGTATTTTTGCAGACGAAGGCAAAACAAAATTAAAACATTGGAAAATAAAATGGCAGCTGCACTTAATCGCCGACACCGTCCCGTAAGCGCCACCGAAGATCTGTAAAGTTACGTCTGTTGCCGCTAGGCACGCGCATAGGCAGCCTCGGAAAAGTCCATTGCATGCAGCTGAAACTAGCGCTGTAAAAGAAAGCCCGGAAGCAATGATAGCTAAACCTTTTTTTCCAGTGGAAATTGGCAGAGGACGAAACCCTCACGGCATTCTTCTTGCATTTTAAATCTGTTGCAGGAGAGTACTTTCCACCGTCGCCAACGCCCCACGTTGTGACAACAGCACCGACGCAGAAGGCAGGCGGCAGCGGGGCGTCTGCCCTCGGAGTCAGCGCAGCGTCCCTCGCGTCCATGCTGTGCCTAGTGCTCGTCGCAAAGTCCCTCGCAGACTCCTCGTGAAACAAGCAGCCGCGGGATCAGAGCGACACGACAAGCCCAGCCCCGTTCCCTCTTTTTTTTTCTTCTGGAATTGTGATAGACTGTGCCCCGCCATTTGCCAGCTGCGAACGAGTCGGTCGAGCAGGGGGGACCGACGACGCAAGCTGCGTGTGCCTGAAAATGAGAGGAAAGAGGCGAAAGGACCATTCAGACGAGACTGACTTAGAATACGCCGTTTGGCTTTGTGTGTCTGCCGTGCATGTGTGGTGTGCTTTCCGTGTGGCTCATCTTTTTCTTTTTCCCCCGTTGCAACTGTTTACCTACATCGTTGATGCGCACAAGGGTTTGTTTGACGTGCCAGCTGCAGAGGCACCTTGTGGAGTTGTTCCCTCCTGATTGTTGCTCAGAACGACGAAACGTCGGTGTGGACGGTACTGCTTGTTGGCCCGTCTTCTGTTCGTAACGACTCAAACCTCTCGGTTTTGGACGGGTTACGGCCTTCCGATGTTGAGAAAGTTTGCAGTTTTACTACGAGAAGAGAAGCTGTACGTATTTTTAGACGCAGATCGTTGTACCTGAGAAACGTGACCGACTCCGTCTGATTCTCGCAAATCGGGCGTTAGCATCACCGACGCCAATCTGAATGAAGCACCGTGCCAAACACCCGTTCCAGTGGCCATATTGCGATTGTTCAAAGAGCACCGACAGCATTGGTAGTGAGTCGGAACAGATTTTGTACCCGTTTTGGCACAGTTGCCGCACATTCGATACAGTCTTTATCTTGCGGTCAGTGAGGCCTTCAAAAGGTTGGTGTTTTGGGGAGAGGCTGAAGCGTCATTCGTGGCAATGCGAGGTGCATTTGTAGATTGGGCTCGGTCGCCTTTTGGGTTGGCAAGTCGTTAACTGAAAAGAAATTTGTGAAATCAAGTGCACTCCTTATGTTGCATATACTTGTGTGCTTAAGGTTTTGGAATCCTCGCGACCTCGGAGCCTTGTTTGAGCAGAATATAGCCTGCATCGAGTGTTGGGTGCCTATGGTGAGTGTGTGTCCATCTGCAAATGTTAATTTTAGTTTATCCTCGTGTAAAAAGATGCTATAGATCTCGAGATTTTTCTTCTGCTTTTCGTTTTTGGAATGTCTGTTCGTTGTAGGAAGCTGTCGCGGCACTCGTAATTTAAGAGAAGCTCTAGTTTAGTTTAGGGGAGCGTATGCTTACACTTGTCGAAATATTGTGATGCACTGTCTGGGAACAGCATCATGGTCCTTTTTCTTCCAGTTTCTTAGCCTTTTATTTAGTTTTGGTTAAAGACAACCGTAGCGGTTTGTTCTCTTGAATACTCCTGTTCCCCTGGGCTGCGTTGCTAGCAACCATTCCTAGGAGAGGAGTACAAAGATTTATGGATGTCCCGGCAGCCGCTTTATATCCGTATTTATTCTTGGGTTCAGCCCGTGAGCTTTGCCGCCGTATTTATTTTGCATTTAGGAGTGAATGTGGAATCAGCGACCGCATGTAGTCAACCAGTCTTCCTCCCTCCAAAACTGCAATCGGTGCCGCGTGGCCCATTTCTGCCGACTTCGGCATTGGGGCAGGCAGTTCACGTTGGGCATTAAAGAGCCCACATGTGTTGCATGAGCTAGATGGGTCAGTCCCTAGCTTTTAAATCTATGTATTATCAATGTTTGCCAGTGTCTTTTTTTTCTTTCTGGACATGTGCATCGGAGAAAAGTATTTTTTCTACTAATTCCACAATTTTGACTCTATCGGCTAAACCTCTAAAAGACGGTCAGTATGGGAAAAAGATTTGGGGTTGCCCCCTCGAAATTTTTTTAGACACGCTTCAATTGTTTGTGTAATTCTTAGACCTTTTCTGGAAACAGGTACTTCGGTCGCTACGCTTCAAAAACCGTGCATTTGAGGCCAGAGTTTTGGTGCTGTGCCAGTACATTCTTTACACACATCTTAACTGCAACAAGCACCAAATGATAAGGACAAGCCATCGCCGCTACATCATAACATCATCTTTTACACATCTAACCGAACATTGCTCAAATACTCGTCTATGAAAGGAGAGAAGGAATTGACTCGTGAAGCAATCTAACAAATTTTCTCCGAGATCGAGGCAGCAAAAGTATTGGCTCCATGTTGAACAAACTCAACAATGTATCACTGAATCTCTCATTTTTCTGAAAGAAAAATTTCACTGCCAGAACCGCGAACAAATTTTGAACATGTGACATGGGGCAAAAAGAGTTAGCAAGAGATTCTTTTTAAACTTTTTGTTTATTTTTTGTCAGTCTCGTTGTATGACAAATTTGTTGAAAGTTGATTTACACCCTCGAAGAAGCATTACCTTGGTTGCTTGCTGTTCTGTCTGTCTTAAGCCCAAAATCCTCGCATAGCATGTCAAGCAAACATTGAAATCAGATGGAATTCTTTTCTATAATTCTTTTGTTTGCTGTAAATTTCTGTTTTGCATTCTGTCAGAACAACAGCGTCTAAATGATGTGTTTGCCCTCGCTTCTCCGGTTCATCTTTTTCTAAAGCATTGGGGTGTGAGACAGACAAGCAATGCAGACTTTAGCGAGACGAGTGCTGTGCCAAACAAAATGCACTTTTTTTATTTTAGCCCGGACGGATTTTGATACTATGTTTTTTTTGTAACCTATGCTTGTTTTTTTTCGGCAGCAGAAGTACAACCTGTCGCGTGCGTGAAGTCGCTTTACCTGTTTGCTGTTCATGTCTCGCATATGTGCCATGCCTTTTTTTTTTGTTTGTTGCTAGCCTGTTTTATTTTTTGTATCGTTGAATTTTGCGTGCCGTGATGCGCAACGCTACGCTGCGCATGACGTCGACAACTGCATTTTATCGAGGATGCTGTGGGGGTGTATTTTTTTCCTTCTTAGTCTCCGCAGTGTGGCAAGTGTGTACATATATATGTCTCCTGGCAAGCTACGAGAGGGGAAATATTGTAAAAATGACAGACACAACAACAGAGGAGGGATAGGCAGTGTACAATGCAGAGCTTGTTTCTATATAGTAGTAAGTTAAAGACAGAGGGCCCATTGTTGTTGATGGTGCCACGGCCGGCCAATTGTTAGGAGCGTCGTGCGGAGTCGTCTACGTGCACGAGCGCGAGGCCTCACATGTGATACGAGTTTGACGAATAGCAGATCTTTACTGATGAAGTGTGCTGGAAAGAACAGGATGACTTAGCATCTTCTGGACTCCCTTGTGTCTATTTTTTTGTTGTCCTCTGTGTTGATTTATTGTTTCTGTCTTTTTCTTTATTGTAGAAACAAATTACGTGCATCTTCAGTTTTTTTCTTGCTTTGTCCCTTTATTTCCTCCCTAATAAATCTGTTTGAAACGTTTTTCCCTGGCTCTGCTGCCGATTGGTTGCATGAATTCTTGAAATTCTGGGCTGCATTCTGCTTGATCACACACTAAAATGGAATCACCATGGAGTCACTATAAAGTGATTGCTTGCCAATGAGTGCACCAAAGGGCGCGCACACACCAACTTGCTGTGTAGAGTTCACGGGATAGTGCAACACGCTCTCACTCCATAGTGCAAGCATTAGACTGCCATTGAGAACGATCTACGGTATTGCATGAAGCACATTAGCATAGCCAGTGTTGGGTAAGTTTTTTACAGCAACATCAGGTAATGCACAAAATAAGGGATACATTCACCACAATGTACTGTATACGTTAGCCACATCTTAGCGATATTGATTTTGATATTTATTTTAGCTCGGGAGATCTGTGGCGCTGCAGAAAGACCAGTCCCCCATACCATGAAACCTTAGTGAAAATGTATAACACCAGTTGGAATTCCAACTGGGAATAGAATTGCACTCATCTCTATTGCACTACAATAGAGATCAACTGGTGCAGCCCCTCTCTCGGGGAGGGATGGAAGCCCATCCCTCGATCTAGCCCTTCTACCGGTGGGGGAAGGGGTTTCCATGGATGCTAATGGCTGTATCCTACATAAGGGGTGGTAGTTTGCACCACCTAGCTTAAAACAATAACAAAAACCTGATTTCCCCTTTCAAGCCAATGCATTTGAGTATCACCAGGCCATGAAGATAATCGCCAGGCAGACATTCGAGGGATCGGGCAAAAAAAACTAAAAACATCACCTCCCGCCTCCTCCCTCTAGTGAGGGTGTTGGCAATTTTTCTCTCGTCACCTAACACCAGACCCACTGGGGGTCAGGGTTGAGACTTTGGGCTGGAGCCGCGCGGGAGGGAGTCCCAATTTTTCTCTGTCCCGCCGGTCCCCCAGATGTGCTAGTTAGTTGTACTTCGTTCAATTTTCTCTAGCCCCTCCCTTGGTGAGGGTTGCCAGCACCGTCCCTTGGGGAGAGTTGCCAGCCTGTTCCTCAATGAGGATTGCCACGTCCTCTGTCCCTCGGTGAGGGTTGCCAACCCTCACGAAGAGACGGGCTGGCAACCCTCAGCGATGGATGGGATGGCAACAGGCCTCACCGAGGAACAGGCTGGCAACCCTCCCCGAGGGACGGGCTAGCGACCCTGAGGGACAGGCTGGCGACCCTCTCCGAGGGATGGGCTGGCAACCTTCAACAAGGAGCAGACAGGCATAACTTTTCGAGGAACGGGCTGTCAACTCTCACTGAGGAAGGGCTGGCAAACCTCACCAGGAAGGGCTGGCAAGCCTCCACAAGGGAACGGCTAGCAACTACCCTCGAGGCAGGGGCAGATCCAAGGGGGGCGGCGGGGGCGGCTGCCCCCCCCTTCAAACAAGGTCGACCCCCCCTCCCCCTTTCGGAGGGCAATTTGACATGAGGGGACCCCCGGTGACACGAAAGAATGGGAGAATAGTATCCTTACAAATTTTCCCGCCCCCCCAAAACGGAGTTCTGGATCCGCCCCTGCCTCGAGGGAAGGGCTGACAACCCTCCTCGAGACGAGACAGGTTAGAAACCCTTCCCGAGAAACTGACTGGCAACCCTCCCCGTAGGAAGGTAAAATTTATTGAAGTAAAATTAAAGGCCAGTTCACACCCTTGCGACCGAGAGAAACAGAGACCTGTTAAAACTTCTTAAAATTTATTAATGCGAATAGCATTCTTTGGCTACTTCACGCACTTTTCGTCTATGTATCTATCTATCTGGCTATCTAACCTCTTACGCCGCGGGTCGATAAATAAATAAAAAAGACCGGCGCCGGCTGGGATTCGAACCGTCGACCCTTTGATCAGCAGGCAGACGCGCTAACCACAAAGCTATGAAGGCTTTTTTTTTTTTTTTTTTGTTGCAGAGCTATGAAGGCAGTCATTCAACGCACTTTAAACGGTTGTTTATATCTTTACCATAGACGCGCTTTACAGCGTCACAGCACCGGTGCGCGCGTGTTCCCATGCACGAGGGCTCATTCCGCCTCGTGAGGCTGAGCACCGCCGCGCTAGCTCACCCTCTCCGCGCTCGGGAGAGGGTGATGTAAGCGGCCGTGCTCAGCCTCACGAGAGCGGAATGAGCCCTCGTGCATGGAACGCGCGCGCACCGGTAGCTGTGACAGCGCTGTAAAGCGCGTCCTATGGCAAAGATATAAACAACCGTTTAGAGTACCGTTGGTTGAGACTAGCTGAGACGCCAGAAAGTCTGGTCGGTACCATTTTGAGTGTTTGTGCGTATGGCGCGTGCTTTGCTCGCCTTCCCAAGTGACACAAACGCACGTGCTGGGCTGCGGAGATCGTGCGCAGGGCTGTGAAAGTGTCAACAAATTTAGAATCGCCTCAAGAGTGGGCTGGCGTATCTAGAGTGTGCCGGCCACCTGACGAACGCGCATAACTCCGCACCGTTTGATGCTATTCGCATTAACGTAGATAATCATTCCCAAAGGACGGGTTCTGCGCTGATTTTTTGGACGAGGGAGCACACTGGCATTCTGGCGCCATCTATGCGGTGACCCTGGAACTGCATTTCACAAGAGCGAAGGTTTGCGGGATTTCCGAGGTCAAATGTGCGTATATACCTATAAGAACGGCTCGTTTTATGACGTTGACAAAAGTTTTTCGAGCCAAGAAAGAAAGGATAATGCGCGAGAGAAATAGAAAATATGCCGGACCGGCCAAGTTTCCACTGCTACCCAATACATGGCGCCAGTGTGTCCTCTGGTTGTAAGAGGTTTTAAGGAACCCAGTTTAAGGGTCGTAAGAGTGTGAACGGGCCTTTACTAGCACAGCTGGGGCAGGTGGGACAAAGGAAAATTGCGACTCCCTCCCGCGTGGCTTCAGCCCAAAGTCTCAACCCTGTTTCCCAGTGGGCCCGGTGTTGGGGTAGCAGCTTTGACCAGAGGAAAATTGGTGACTCCCTCGCCGGGGGGAGAAGGCGGGCGGTGATATTTTTAGTTTTTGCCTGATTCCCTAAAGGTCATCCTGGCGGTATCCCACACCACCTGGTGATATAGTTACAAAAATGCAGAGGAAAGCAAATTGCAGTGATGGAAGTGACATACTTGACCTTGTAGCAGGTTCTGAAGCAGGCAAAATATTGGTTTGGAGCAGCCACTGACGCTTTTCGAGCAGATGCCATCATCTGTTAGCACATCACTTGAGAATGAAAAAGTGATTGCATCTCTAAATGAGTAAATTTATGATAGTGATCAATCACTATCAAGTGATGATAGTGATAGTGATTTATGATAGTGATATTTGTTACTCGAGCATATTACTTATTACCGTTTGTGACAACAATAGATAGGGCATAAAGGAAGTAGCTGAAATGGGGCTCTAGTCAGAGTAGGTTTAATTTACAACGGGTATTAAAAAATGGTTGAAAAGTGAATCATCCGTGACACTTCATTGGGAGAAATCCTCTCTCCCCTCTCCATTTTACACTTGGTAGTTTGCTAGCCTGTAAATTAGTGATGGACCGAATCTGCCGAACTTCAGATTCGGCAAAGTTCGGCAAATGCCGAACTTTTGCAGGAAAGTTCGGCAAAGATTCGGCAAAAATTCGGCAAATGTCTGCGCACGCGCGAGAACGCGACGGAGCCTTGGATTGCGAATGGACGCCGTGCAGTCGTGCGGTTACCATCGTGCAGTGTAGTACAACCAGCGGTTACGGCGCGGTGTGGGGTAGGCAACACGGTAACTGTGCGTTTGTGAGCGAGTGTGGTTCTCTTCAATATTTTCTGCCTCAAGAACAGAAGATCGACCAGTAATTTACGCAGTCCACTGCGCAAGTGACAAATGATGCGGTGCATTCTGAAACATTGAGACATTGGCCGACAATTACTTTAAAGCACTCCTCGCAATTATAACAATTCTGTTTTCGGCTCAGGAGTAGTGTGTTCCAAAACAAAATAATATTGCTTTTTCAATTAGTGTTATTTCGCGATTTGTCTTGTATCTGCATAAAACTAAACAGAACTATAATGCTCGACGTTGCACATCCGACATTCACTCTCCCTATCTTCCGAAACGTTCGTGTGTGTCCTAACACCAGAAACAGGCATTTTAAAGGTTAAAAACGAGACGTTGCGAATATGGGACGCACACTTTCATGCAAAGCTGACGTCAAGTGACTCAAATCGAAGAACATGCATATTTAAAATATTATTATTCTCTCTTCTGGTGAAGGCTCAGCAACCGTTGCATTCGTTTTCGCGCACAAAACGCACAAAAAACAAACAAAAAAATCCCAGAGAACGCAAGAACGCAGCGTTACTGCCTTCATTTTAGCAATGTACACACACATGCAGGCTTGCGCTGATGATGCCTCAAAACCGAAACTCTCGTAGCGTGATTCTTGACTACCTCGTTGTCACGCCACTTCTGCAAAGAGCCACTAAAATTGCCAGTAAACACACAAAAACGACACCGATACAGTTATCTTGTAGAATATCACCTCATTTAGTAATAACTATGTCAATATGCATTACATGTTGCATTTAAGTTAAGAAAAAAGAAACATAAAACCTTTTTTTCGCCAGAAAAAAACGAAATATCAACGAGTCTGGTAACAATGTATTTTTGCCGAATCTTTGCCGAATCTTTAGAAAAGTTCGGCAAAAGTTCGGCCTTGCCGAATCCCAAGATTCGGCGCCGAACTTTCGATTCGGCAAAAGTTCGGCCCATCATATACTGTAAATATAATCTGTAAAATGCCAGCAAGAACCAGCATATCCGCTAACACGCCTACCAATAAAAATGTGTCCCATAAGTTTAATGAACCTACCAAACCTCGAGACTCTAATGTCGTAAACTGCAAAAACAAACACCCAAAATATTATAAAAGCCTCACACTTGTGCTGTAAAGGTGACACTGATATCTAGCGGCGTAGAGTTACATCAGCTCTTTCGAGCGACAGCTGCACGGGAACTACCGTGACTAGTTGTTCTCTCTCTTCTCTGCTAGTTTTTTTTTATTTTATTAGAGATTAACTTATAATTTGGACAAAGAAGGCCGACCTGTAATAATCCTGAGCATAATTTGTGCCAAGCCAGGCGCTCCCCCAGGCCAGCAGCGCTGCTCCTAGCACTCCGGTGCGAAGCGGCGAAGCTCGACCCGCGCACACTGGTGCGAGGCGGTGAAGGTTGACGCAACGAAGGCATATGGCAGATACGATAATCGAGTGATCTTATCAGGAGTACAAGAGCCTGGTTCTGTTTTATCACAGTAGCCGGAATCGGCAATCCTACTGTTTTGCAAAGTTTTCTCGGGACTTGGTTCCTGACATCGACATCGAGTAGACGATTATTTCAGCCGCTTACCCTGAGACTGGGGGTTTTTGGAAGAGCAAAAACCCCCCAGTCTCAGGGTAAACTGACGAAATGGTTGACTTCCACCAGCTAGCCTGTACTATGACTCTTTTTTCTATTAGACGATGTCGGCGATCAAACGGATAGAGCGGCAATTGATGCCTAGCGGCCCAGCATCAACTGCTCGGCTGGTTGATTCCGCAGCATCAAAGCGCAACATCATGGGAAAATTTATATTTTTTCATTTGGCGCAGGATGTAGTGGACATTTTGGCACTGGCATTTTGGCGCCCGATCACTTTTGGTTTCTAGACTAGGTGCCGCAAGCTACCACGATTATAAAGGGTACAACCATTAGCATCCATCCATCCATCCAGTAGTTGCCGAAGTCACCGAAGCCAGACCGAAGCTAGTCGGCTCACGAGTCAACTTGTGGTTCTAGTGAACGAAGAACGGGAAGAGCGTCGGAAGTGGTCTTGTGTGTTGTGCGTGCTCCCGTGTTGACGCAGTAACTTTCGCAGTTGTTTCGGCGAAACGAACGAAGTTCCTCGGACTTGCGGCCTCGGTAAATTGTCCACTCGATTCCCCTATAGAACAAACGCGTTTGCTTCGTTAGGGTTGCGTAAAACGCTCGGCAGCTGCGGACACACCCCGTAGGGGTAAAGATTTTCAGCGCTCGCTTTTGTAGCCTGAAACTTGCAGGAAATTCATCCTAAATCTGTTCCATTCAAACTGCGAGTGTAGCGTATGCTGCGGGAGCGATCCCGCGACTTTCAGCGTCCCTGCCAAGCACGCCCGCTCGTGCAGTGCCAGCATCGTTCAGGCTATTCAGGCAACACGCTCGTGCTTGTAGCTTCGGCTTTTTCGTGAAGTAGCGAAAGTAACTCAGCCGCTGGGAATACGTAGGAGTCCCATTTCGGCGTGATGAAACCCTCGGTTCTGCAGAGCAGAAATATCCGATGCACGTAAGAAGCGCAAGATTGCACATGGAGCCGAATCTGGATAGATGGGAGTATTGTATTGCTTTAGGAGTCTAGGTTAACGAACGAATGATGAAGCAGCTACGACTCTACTCAGCCACTTCCATCTCAGAGTCGCGGGAAACAAAAACAATAATTTACAGGGTGTTCTCCCAAAAATTTGCGAGGCTTTTTTCACCGCATAAATAAACTATGCATCGCCGAACGCTCATTCTACACCCAAAAGTACCGCTAGAGGTTTGAACCAGATGCCAAAGTTTAGGCTCTAACCGTTATATCATTCGGAAGTTAAGAGTGATTTTCTACAAATTTCAATGAAAAATGGGGCCCGTTTTCGCCGGTTTTTGAACCAGATGCCAAAGACTGGGCTCTAACCGTTATACCATTCGAAAATTAAGTAAATTCTCTTACAACTTTCAATGAAAAAATGGGGCCCGTTTTCGCGGTTTACGACGACTGGCATTGATGTCGCTGGCCTGTAATAAGGCGTAGCCTCCGGAAAATAACCGGGGCAGGGGCGTGCGTTAACCCCTGCGCTTGCCGCTTACGCGCGCGGCGTCAGTCTGCCAGCTGCTTCATTACAAAAATGTGAGCCCACTGGGCGTCCACTCGTAAACGCCGCTTCAAGTGGCGCACCTGACGTATCCGCTAAACGTCATGCTATTCGGGCAATCCGCTTCTTTAGAGGCTCACGCACTTATATGCAGGCTGCAGCGACGTCAATCTACCCCGCTGGCACTCTACAGCCTCCTATCCGAATTTCCGAGAGCTTGTTCGGCTGCCAACTTCCGCCGCTTGAGCATCGGGCGAACACGCGTGCGTCAGAACGTTTCGAGTATTGGATAACAGCTAGTGCTGAAACTTTGGCATCTTGCTCGGACCCGTAGCGCTATATTTGGGTGCAGAATGAGTGTTCGGCGATGCATAGTTTATTTTTGCGGTAAAAAAAATCCTCGTGAATTTTCTTTTTTGGGTCGCCTTACTACAATTTAAGGCCCTAACCCTGCATTGGTTGTGTCAGTCTGCGTGCTCATCTCCTTAAAGGGACACTGACAGGGTGTTTATGCTCGCCGAGGTTTTTACTTGTAGATGACATATGAGAGCCCAACTACCCAGAACACAATTTGCGACTCGAAATTCGGTTTCTTTCCGCCCGAAAACCGCCGATCAAGAACTGGCCGGTTCGAGTCTCACTCACTCTCTTTCCGTGGTCACGGGCCGTTTTCTAAGGTATCGATGCGACCACCAAATTTAATGAAAGTCGTTGGTCACTGAAGGCACACACTCAATATTAAAAATAGAAAAAAAATATGAAACCCATTTTTTGCGGCTTCTAAAAAGCTGCAAATACGTTGATTGAAAAAAAGTTCCACAGAGAACCGGAAGCATTCTGTGCGTGCGTCGTTTCGCGTATCGTGGGACTCGCGAGGACGGCGATGGCAGCGGACGACATGCGTGGGACCTCTACTTCAGAACTGTCGTTCACGGTACCGGCGAATTCTGCCTGCCATTAAAAGAGAAATTTGGGACTGATCAAAAGAATCGGTATTCATCCCGTACGACACGCCCGACCACCAAGCCGATTTGCACGAAGACGTCGCCGAGCCGTCGCTCCCTTCTCGTGGCTGAAAACATCGCTCGCGCAAACTTCAAGCACGACGTGTCTACTTCGAGTTGAATATGCACGCGTACGATTTCTTTACTAGGTGCGCATGTCGCCAGTGCGTGATGCTTCCCGACTTCGACCCGGGAGTGCTTTTGCTGGAGCGAAATCGGCAGCAAACTTTCCAACTTACAGTTTACCGGCTGGATTATTACTAAGGAAAGAGATCCCTCTGTAACGAGATCCACTAGTAGCTCAGTGGGAAGGACGTCCACTTTACATGCGGCAGGACCGGGTTCGATCCCCAGTAAAGGGCGTGTCTTTTTTTTTTCAAACATTTTTTTGATGTTTACATTTTTTTTTTACAGTTATCACAGGAGAAACAAACAAAAATAACAAACAAATGTTGTGGACGAAACGTCGCTGAATTACATGGGATGGAATTTCCTTTTTGACATCTGCGAACTCAATGAAATCACTTTCCACAAAATGCAAAGAGCATATAAATCGGGTAGCGTCCGCTTTCCGAGGTGCCCGTAAATGTTCTACAGGAATTGCAGCCAGCCATTGGTCCCGATCCCGTTGATCTTTCGGAAACTCTGTCGCACAATGCCACTTTTTTTCGGACGCAGGACATAGTAACATCTTGGTTGTATTCTTTCCGGAGCCGATCATGAAAATTAACCACGGGCACTCGCTACTCATCTCCAACTCCTCAATGTACAAAACAACTCATCTTGGAGTACAGAGCAGCCAGCGGAACAAACATAACTGCAAAAGAATCGCAAACAGTTCCCGCTACGCCGCGTGTCGTCTGCTACGTATGCAGAGAGGGAAAAAAAGAAGAAAAAAAAGCGCACGGTCGGGTGTAGCCACGTGACTTCCGCCACTCTCTCCTCCACTCCTCCGCCCTCCGTGCGCGGATTTCGGTTTCGGTTTCGAGCAGTTTGCGTCTTTTGGCTTTATTAAAAAAAATATGCGACTCTGTTGCAAAATATTAATTGGGTAGTCCTCCGACACCATAATAAAGCGCCTGGCTAAAAATGAAAAAAAAATTTTGGTGGGTGTCAAGTGTCCCTTAAGTGTCTGAAGAAAGTTTTGAAGCTATGAATATCACATTAGGGTTGAATGACAGCGCAATCATACCAAACTGGTACGAATGTGGCATCATTCCGCAATGCTGTTGGCTATCATATTGATGGTACACCGAACTATCATGCATCAATGAACACGCGCTGTGGTAAACTAAAATATTGGGCGAAGTGACATCAGTACGAGTTATCTGCAGGATTCCTACATGTATTGTACTATAATTTATGCACATTGCTTTTAGGATTGTGCCTCAAATTTCAGTGCCCATCTGCTTGGGACTGTCCACTACTGCTCGGGGACTAAACTTGATCGGTCTTCTTACAGGTGACACGGCACAGGCGTCGCCATGAAACCAAGTAAGGAGGTTTTAATTTCCGGAAACTTGCAGCCAATGTGCCTCATAATCGTTGGTCAACTTGAATTTGTGTAGCATATAGATTTTTGTTACCTTAGTTTAGGACAACGATGACTGCAATGGCAAAGCTATATCGGGTGACCGCGACACTATGTTTCAAGCTCTGGACATAATGCCTTGGGGATGGCAGCAGTCTACTTCGGCTGTGCCAGCTCCTGCATTCCGCTGCCTTCACTGAAGCGAGCGACTGCACCACCAGACCGACCAGACTGCCACGGCTTTACCACCTGAAACCTTAATTGAACAGCCTGCATAGTCACCTCGGTTCGCTGGCTGACTTGTCTCAACTGTCCCCGAACTTGTGAAACTTGGACAGCGGTTTTCGCGAAGATCAGAACACGTTGTCCTCATCGTCACATAATCACCATCAACTAAGTGTGGGACCGTGGACCTCCATAGTACGGGCTGACGTTTGCCTCTTTGTGGTGTTGGCAGATTTATTGGCTCTCCCGAGCCAATGAATATTATTATTTTAGTGTCAGAATAGTGCTTTATGCAAGCCCCAAGTGAAGTACACTTGCTCTGGCTACATTTCCACCCTTCCTGCTATTATTTGGCAACATCACAGTCCCTTGTCATCACCGGTCAAGAAACAAATTTTCCTCCTAGTTGCATTTTTTTTAAATAAATGCTACAGCGGTCTCTAAGGGATGCTAGGAACTAAGGAACATACCAGAAACCGAATAGTAGTCTTCATTTAACTTGCCGGTCAGCTTTTAAGATTGATTTATGACTGTGCAAACAATTGCTGCTCATGCATCTGGCCAGAAAGCAATTTTGATACCGGGAATTCTTATAGATGGTGCCGCCAACCAGCCACCCTCGCTCTCGGCACATTTTCTTTCCCATAGAATCTCCTCCGAGCATCAGACTTTCTGCCGGGGCTTTCTTTGTGTGGCTGTGCTTGGCAGCCTCGGAGAGCAGTTTGTGGCAACACTGTCTCGGGTGCCAGTAATCGGCATCTCTCTTTCTCGAAAGCTAGGAAGCCTTTTCAAATGCTTGACAAGTTCTCGAAAGGGAGTATGTTTGCCGACCCTTTGCCCTACCCGATTGGTTGTCCCATGGTACTGAGAAGGCATCCCTGGCGGTTTGGTGGACTGTCCCCGGTGGGAGTTTGTGACGTCGCTGTCTGTTGCGCAACCTTTTCAGAGACCCTGGATGACCTGAAGGAAAAGCTACAGTTCCGGTCTTCGGGGAACAAACCGGACTCGTGGCCCGTGAGCTTTTTCCGAGACCTCACCAAGGCCTCGCCCGCCAAGCAGCTCACCGTGGGAGGCGTGTCTGGATGGTCAGCCTCCTCCTCCTCCCGCCATTTTGGATAGCCCGTCTCGACTGCAGTTTGCAAGCCGACCTCCAGGGTCAACTTCTGCCAACGGCAACTATTGCAGTGCAAAGATGTCTCTGTTCATATTTTTACTTACGAAATGCCGCTTGCTGCAGGAGCTTCAGACAAAGAAACAAGGGGTTATCTTTGCATTCTAGTGTCTAGAAATTTGCTGAGTCTCTGTTCGATATCTCAGTATTGATTAAATATAATTAAGGTTTCATGTTTTCGGAGTTTATTTTTCTTCCAATTAAACGGCGTTTCTTTGGGGTTTACTTTTTCCCACAGATTCGAGGTTTTTTGTTATCAATTTTTGGTGTCTAGCAAAAAATCGGCGTTTATCAAGGGGCGATCTCGAAGTAAATCGGACACAGGCATGGGATTCCAAAACCTCCGGGGAACATACGTGTGATCCGAATGCTTAATACACATCCCCACACCGACAAAAAAAAAAAAAAAAAACCAGATGAGATGTGTGGTTCTGAAGCAAAGCCTCCTGGACAGAGTTCACTAGAGGCTGCATCTAAAAAACAACAAAAAAAAAGCTGTATTAAAGTTCTTTTGTTTTTGTGCAGCTTGGGTTCTTCTCATTGAAGCACAGCTTCAATATGGGGTTTTTCGGTTTTCCTCGACTTTGAAAGAAGCGGCTCAGGGCTTCATCTTCGGGATTTATCAGTACTTACCGAAAACACTGAACCCTAATTATAATCCAATTGTAAAAAAGACAATCAGCATCATTAAAAAGAACCAGTTGCAAAAAAGAACAATAACACGCTGTTGAAAAAAGGATGGAGCCGTCTTGAGTAAGGGAGGGAGAGAGTAAGGTCGCAGGTTTGTCCAGCCTCTCAAGTTTCTGTTCCGTCTCGATTTGTGCTCATGAATGCGGTCTTCCTCCTCGGGCCAATCGCCATCGCGGGAAGGATATGCCGCTACGCTGGCGCCTTTATCCATGCAGATTTGGCGAGAGTCCCCATGCGCTCTTACCGAATGGTTCTGAATGGATGGGTGCTGTGGCCATGCCCTTTATATCGAGTGATAGCTTGCGCCACCTAGCCAAGAAACGATAGCGCCCCTCTGCTTCGGGGAGCTGACGGTGACGCCCTACAGTTCGATCTCGGTGACTTCGAGACGTAGCTCCTTCACAATGCCGCCTTCACTAAGCCTCCCTTGTGTGGGGTGGAAAATTTAAGGTGTCGGTGATAGAAGTGACGATCTCGCATCTTCCAGGTGCGTTGGATTTGTGTTCACGAAGGCCGGCAAGGTGGCTGCAACGGCCATTGGAGGGAGCTTGCTGCTTTTCCAGGTGGGAACGCCTTCTTAGTCCTGTGCCCAGCTTTGTCATTCGTTGATTGACGACGCAGGTTTATGCACAGAGACCGCTTTGTTTTGAGCGGTCAGGGTTGCTCGGTCAAACTATTGCAGTGTGCATGCACAGTTTTTCATTTGTTCCCCAAACGACATTATGGCATGCAGTAAAATAATACCGAGGTGATGTCTGATATTAAAGTTGAGGCACGTAGCAGACACACCCCAGGAAATATAGTGACCAAGTTCTCTTCTAAACGGAACCTGGTCAGTTGAACATTCAGTGAACGGACTCTTCTGGTGGTGCCGTGTGTGGTAGCGGGAGAGAAGGAAGCATGCTTGCCACACTTGTGCCAGCTGTGGTAGCAGCCTGTTCAGAGGGTAATAACAACGTCATGTCTCTTCCTCAATTAGTCTGGGAAAGAAATATTTGTCCGTAACTTTTCAAAAAAGTTGGGCAGCACATTGAGCCCCTAGGATGCTATAAAAGAATTCAGCATCATTTTTAGACACTTTGCAGTCAGCTTACCAGGCAGCCCTTGTCCATGGGCTGCCTGGTAACTTTCTTTTATCAGTCTAATGGTAAGCTAACAACAGCAGTAAAGCAAAACTCGGAAGTGAGGCATTGTAAAGAAACACCTAGACGGAGCGTACACCGATAGCTTGAATCTTGCCGCCGTGATCTGGCAAGTTGCTGTGGGGAATGCAGTTGTGATAGAGCTGTGTTGTGCTTGCGTTCCTTCAGATAGCGCAGCACCAGGGCTATGTGAAGGTGAACTGGACCCAGCAAACAAGGACATGCAGCAGGCCAAGAACGAGCTTGCCAGGGAGGGCCAACAGCAAGCTGCCCAGAATCGTCGAGGAGGCAAGAATGCACCTCGGCTCGCTCTTTCTCTCTCTCCTTAGGCTACAGCAGTTTTGTCAAAACGTTGGTGGTGAAGGAAGCCTAGGGTCTTTACAGCATCTCATGCTTCCCTGAAACAAAATGCCACCACTTTCCAAAGTACTGCTAGCAACTTTGTAAGAACTTGGCTTAGCAGGACTCTCGGCCACAGATACTATGGGTGATTTCATCTTAAATCATGCAGGCAAAAAATATTAAATGTAATTTCCACCAAAAAAAAAAGTATGTTGTAGGGAATTTTTTGTCTAGAAGAAGGGTGAATGCTGTGGGTTCAGATGTTTTGTTCTCGAGTTACGTGAGCGCCTGAAGCGGCCGCGGTGGAAATGAGCATTTTTAACGTGAAACATTCTTTGGCTAGGTGTATGGCATTTCGTGAAGCCCAAAAGTGAAGCCTGGATAAAAGCGTGGCCGCGAGGCTTGAAACTAATTGGTTGATGGATGGGAGAGGAGGAGTGAGGGTGCTCGCGCTGATTGGTTCTAGCCGATTCACACGACGGACCGAATCGCGATTTTCGTCCGTGGACCATACACCGTGTGACTGTCACGTCACAGATTCCTGCAATCTGCGCCTCGTCTGCAAACGGATAAAATCGAGATCCTTCTCACTCGCGGATTTTTGGCGGGTGATCGACTCGAAGAGTTGAGTCATGGCAGTGGCACAATGTTTCTTGTTTTTGGACAATTAAGAAGAAAAATGGCGCATCCTTGTGTTTTGCGATTGCTGGTTCATTTTGTAGCGCAATCCTTGGTTCCACGTAGGAAAGAAACTGCAGAAACTTTGCTCGGCTGACGCGACGCAGGTTCCGGTACTCCTCCGGTTGCGCGTCAAGAAGCTTCTGTCAAAACTCGCCAAGCATGCCGCTATAACTCTAGCACATCTAATCAGCCTTTCACCGAAGCGAAACCTTTCTTGTGGCTGTGGTGCACTGAAGTGTTGTGCACGAGCGTGGGATACGTCAAATTCATCTCCAAACGTCCCTCCGCAAGCCCAGAACTTGGTCGCTTCTACGCCAAAGCTTTCTCGAGCAGGACCCTGCCTGTGTCACTGTCGTGTCTTGGGTTAGTAAAGCTTAGTGGCGTCTCGCTCTGTACGTAACAGCGTGCGTACGATTCTTTATCGCGGTAGCAAACGTCTATTTCTCTCTCGGACAACGGTGCCGCACTGCCATATTGAAGTTTCACAGCACCGGGGGGTGGCGAACATGTTCAGGCTGTCCTTGCTGGCATCTGCTCATCGTCTCCATCGTGTGGATGCGCTTGGGAGATGGACGAACCGCTGACATGTCGTTCACGTGATCAATCCGTCGTGTGGATCGGCCAATAACGAGGAGGCTATGTGACCAGGAGTAGGCGAGAAGGAGCTCGACCACCTGTGTGCACTGAGGGAGAGGAGCAGAGAGGAGGGAAGGCTCTGGAAGATCGCCAGGTTTATCAGCCCGATTAGCAGTAGTGTTGCTTCATTCTAGGAACAACTATCAGGTGTACACATGGTGTCTGATCAGGAGCACTGGGAATGTCTGGAAAGCATCGCTAAACGTTTCTGATGCTAGACTGATTCACGTATGCAATGCCTGGCGATTTTCCATAAATTTTTCTCAACAGTCGAAGGCCGCATGTTTGACTCAGCTGCCTCTGTTATTTTCATTTTGTACATAACTCAGGACGCTGAAGGGGTCGTAAGGTAATGAAATATTTTTTGGCCGTTTTACATTTGTTTAAGGAATTGCCAAACTCGGCCCCCGGGTTGATTTTTCTTATTAATGATGACAGGCTGCTATCTGCGACCTGCTAAAGTTATATTTATGATTTCGATGTTCTTTGAAAGCCCATGAGGAGCTCTTTATAAATATATTAGATGCATTCAGTGCACGTTGTCTCCTGCAGTATCTCTTAAAATTCGTTAAAATTGAGAAAGTTGCCAGTTTAAAATTATTTTTTCTCGAAAACAGATTTTTTTTCTGTCTTGTTTTTTTATAGAAGTTTATAAAGGTACTATTATGTTTGTATGGCCTCTATTTAAGCCAGAATATTTGTGAAATGTGTTTTCATATTTAGCTAGAAAAGAAGCAACCTTATTGAGCTTGGGCATCTGCGAGTTTTAACATATATGAGTAATACAGTGCAATCCACTTATAACGATGTACTGCTTATAATTATCAATTTTTAGAGTTTCGAGACTAGAAGCGCTTGGTTTCTAGTCGAAGATACAACGATAATCAGTTATAACGATTGAATTTTCGGGTTTTTTCATTATTGTTATAAGTAGATTGCACTGTATATCTGGGGCGATATGTCCCTGGTGGTGCACTCTTTGTGAGGCAACAGAATGAGACGCTGTAAGTGAAAAAATGACCGGTTTTTGTTGCAAAAGAATTCACTACTTTGGTGGTGCAAAGTTGCAAGCCAGCATCATTAAGCTTGGTGAACACTGTTGCCTGTCTGATAAAGCGTTTTCCTCTCTCACTACTTTGGAGGACTTGGGTGCCCGAGAAATTGCATTAAGCTTGTGCCCGTGTTGTTGCAGGGCCAACAGTTCATCCAGGACAACATCTTCCTTGCCACAGGCTTCCTGGGAGGATTCCTCCTTGGCATGGCCTCCTCCTGATCTGCCTGCCTCCACGCTTCTCACGTGCGAGACTCCTGTAGATACTAGAGACTCCCTTCCCCAGCTGGGCGTCCTCTTTTCCTCTCGCGTTTGGATCTACTGGCAGAAAATATCTCACGCCCTTTCGAGGCGAGATATGTCTTTGGACGCATTTGGACAAAAACCATAAACACGGGGTAACGCACACTGTATGCTGTATGCACGCCTCTGTGACTTGCTTCAAAGTCTTCAAAGCGACGGACCTCGACGCTGTTGCGTTGCCTCACACGACAGTCAAACAATCGCAGGCACCCCAGAGAAGGCCGCTTGTCTGCTTTTTCCCGGAGCGTGCAGAGATCAAACCATGGTGAGCTTACGAACCCAGTGAGCGAGCGATGTCCAGCCAGAACATGGACTTTCAACTTTAGTCCGTGTTGGAATAAGCAATTGTGTCAAAGTGTCGGGCCCACTGTCGGTAGCAGTCGGTATTCCAATTCTTTCTGGTCTCATCATTTGCTGGGCTCCCTCTGTAGGCAGGAACAGATCACGCTGTGTGCTGTGCAGGAAAGTTGACTGGCAGCCTTTTTTTATCTTTGCATCTTTTTTCTGGGAAGATGGGCGGATACAGATTCTAGCAAAAATATATATGCGCTTCCCCAGGCTTTTGAACTGTTCTCTGAGGCAGTTGTCACAAAACACGGCTAGCTTTAGCCGTATCCAGTAAACTGCAGGATAAATGCTCTAGGTGAAGGACCCTGTATAGACATACTGCTATGGCTCATGTCCTTTCTTTTTGCACCCACAACATGCCTGGAGTCTGCCAATAACAGACTTGCAAAAGTATGCCTTTGTGCTTTTTTAATGTGTTGTATACATAGACAAGGTAGGGAATATAGTTTAGTACGAAATTATAATTAAAAAAGAGGGAGCAGTGCTACATTTTCAACTAGCTGTGCAAAGTTGGCTGTGAATAAGCACTCTTTTGCAGCATTGTTCTTGTTTGATGTTCCTGCAACCTACTGACAGGATTGTTGACAAATGGTTTAATGTGTCCTGTGTTTATGGCGGTCGTCTCATCACTGCTTATTTACTATGTATTGCTGTAAACAATAAAGTTTCAATCAGATTTGTTTGTTTCTGCCCTTTCTATTTGCACCTTCCACACGGAGAGTATAGGGCTCATGCCTACATTTTGCCATTTCCAGATCGTGTGGAGCTAACTGCTAGAGTGCAGATGGGAATGATTAAGGGGACATGCATCAGGCAGGGGCAAACTTACCAATAGCCCATTTCAAAAATCCTCCATGCAACACTGTGTTGCACGCTGGGAACCAGTTGACCATGGAGCACAGTGGCATGGTTTCGGTTTCGATCAGACAGCTGCTGTCTACTCCTGCAGCCAAGCACGTGAACTTCCAAGCCTCCATAACTTTTCTTCACATGCACGTGAACGTGCTTCCACGACGGGCACTAGCAGGGGACGTTGCAATCCATCGTTCTACCTTTGCCCAAAATCCGGCACATCGGGAACCACAAAAAGGTGCCAAGTATTTTTTTTTGGTATCTCTGGCAACAACTACGGTATTGTACACTTGTAGGAAGTCGCAGCAATGAAACGCAAGCAGCATCTTCCAGACCAAAACTCTGTGGCCAACTGGTACCGAATTCATTTCGTGCCACCAGGGGCGCTTCGATTCAGGAAAAGGTCTATTGGCAGAGTAAGCAGCTGCCTAGGGTGGCAGAAGTCTGGGGCGGCCAACTTGTGGCCACCCCCACATTAATTGGCTTTTTTCTAAATCCAGCTTCGAATTTAGCTACTTTGGAAATTCTAGCTCCAAATCTGTCTACCATTTTTACTCCAAACTAATCTACTTCTTCCTCTTTCCCTATCACCTTCCTTCCTTCTCCTTCCTTCCCGCTCCCCTCCCTCCCCCCCCCCATCCCGGCCCCAACCCATGGGGAGCGAGGGTTGGGGATGGGGGAACTGTGAAAGGCTGCCTAGGGAAAATGCTAAGTCCACCTCTGGCGCCAGGGGAAGACACTTCTTTATCATACAATTTCTACAGTTTATGGTGCTTAATCTTCTCTTTATAAATCTGGTAATTTGATATAGCTTGTTTTCTTAAGTTCACAATGCAATGCATTAGCAGAAAAAATTGTGTTAAGTGCGGCAACACACTTAAAAAAGCGCCACCAGGCCTAATTCACCTTTTTTAAACAATTGAGCAACAAAAAGAATGTGTGCGAAGCTTCTTTCATTTTAAAATAATTAAAAATAGCAAAAACGCCATTTCAAGGGGCTAAAAAGTTTCTTACATTTTTCATAAATATATAAAAAAAATAAACATTCTAAACAAACCTACCGTAGAATAAATACCGTGCATCCGCCCATACCACATTAAGCGCCCATACCCAAATTTGTAAGATCTGAGAAAATATGCACAGTACATTGATATGTAGAATTGATGACCGGACAAGCGCCCATCCCCCATTTTTTCATGATTATCTCAAAATTTTGAGTGGGCGCTTGCCCGGTATTTTACGGTAGATAGTTGCATTCGACATATTCTAAGCATATGCTTGCCAAATTTAGTTGTGATAGGAGTCAGGACAATATTAGGAACAGAAATTCTTGTGCACAAACTATGAAGATGCCCCAAAATTACATAAAGAGAGAATACAGTGCGGAAAATAATACTTTAATAAATTTCTGTGAGACACTGAAGCTACAGACTGACTGCAATGGAGAGGAGAAGGCTAGGCCTACTTGTCGACAAATGTGATGGCGGGTGACGTCAAAACTTTAAGAACCACGCAGAGAAAAATGGCTCAAATTCGTGCCGTTCTGGGTTGCCTCTTGGTAATTCAGTGATGATGATTGCTCACAGTGAACAGCTTGCCCACGGGACACCGTCAGTATTTTTGACACAATGTGGAAACAAAGCAATTAACTTTTAAAAATAAATCGCAATCTGGCCAACTGTCTTCTACGTCACATAGCGATGTGGAGAGGCAATTGTAGCTGTTTGCACATAGTTGTGATCAGCTGGAGCAAACTCTTAAGCCTACTCTTGACACATTGAGCAGGACACAAAAGTTGCTAATTTTTTTGCATCCAGAATAGAGTTTCAGCTCGACTGATTTGGCTTACATGGCTAGGCACTTGGTGTTTATGATGAGGACAAGGCACCTTCAAAGAGAGAAGGCAGGCTGACCAAACAGTCCATTGGATCGTTCAATTGGTCGGCATTCTTCCTTCTGTCGTGGTGGAGAGGACGAACCCCACAAAAGACGCGGCAGTCTTCCCCAGGTCTGCTCGTCCCTTGTAGATCCCTCAGTGCTGCAGAAAACCTGCAGTTCCAAAAGTTGTGCGGGAAAATTATAACATCTATCTTTTCCAGCCAAATGTGCCCATATTTTTTTTACCTTTCTAGACGTGCCCAGTTCTTTGCCATTTTTGCATTGGCCTCACTCCCCAGGAATTCCAGGTACTGGAACAGCAAAATAGTCGTTTGCTTATAAGTTAACTGTGATGAGAGGCAAAAACTTTGTCTTGCAGCTGCTACAACACCATGGTTGTGGCAGTATATTTAATACCTCTTAGGGCTCGCATGCAAGCAAGTCAGCACTGCTCTTTATTGTCCATAAATACACACTGCTCAAACTGCCACCGGAGATTAACACAATGTCTGATCCAGAGAACTGAAGCGTGTTAATACTCGTAGCAATAAGACTAGAAACAAATATACTTATATAAAATGAAAACGAGACAATGTGAGACAACTCTCGTGGCAAAGTTAGAGCTCGTCAGAAAATTAGATGACAGTCATATTTCTACCACCTGCAGGAGAAAGGCGTCACTCTTGTATCATCGAAACATGCAGACTGCCACACATTCTATGTAGAAAGAAAGCACACCAACAGCCTAAATTCCTTGTGTGTTTAAGTATGCATCATTTTATAAAAGTATGTTTGTTGTAGCGTCCCTCCCTCGATGAGTCATTCCATCAGATGTGGATTTACCGTACCTGTGGGCTTCAAGTCCAATAGGGGGCTCATCTTTTACTTTCCTCTTTCTACGCAAAGCGAAATCAAAATACAGCATCGAGGCAACTTCCAGCATACCACATCCAGTCATCTCACTTCGCGGAGGATTTCCGAGTGATTAACCTAGTTTTCTAGATACCTCTTACTTGCTAAAACTCTACCTGAGCGGAGACAAGGAGGTTTCCATTTTGGGACAGCGGCACTTCCATGGACAGAGTGGTCCTGACGGCCTGGAGCATGGGACGTGCATTCATCCAGTTAAGCATCTCCTTTATGCAGCAAGGAACTGCAGGTTGCGAGCAGGAATTTCACGTACCACATGGACACTTCCAGTTTTGCTGATCATGATGCCAGAATTGCGACACCCTGCACCAATGCTTGTGGCAAGCTGGCGACCCAAAGGATCATCTGGGTTAATACTGATCATTTTAAAGGGACCATGAAATGAATTTTCAGCTAGGATAAACTGGGATTTTCATTAATTGCATATCTTTCAGTGGGCCAAAATAACACTGTCATTAAAAACGGCTGGTGGGGGGAAAGCATTCGGTCAAGGCACTAATCTAAGGGAGAAAACTTTACGTTTGCTGATACCCTTTGAAGAAAAATGCAAAAAAGTGCCAATGTCACGTTTGAGCTAACAGTATCGCACAACACACATTCCCTCTAGGTGTGCATAGCAAAAACCACCAAAAGGCAGTCACTTGGAAGTCTGCAGTACTGAAGCTACCAGTTTTCTCGCATCCTCCAAAGTGTGGCACCTCACATGCAAGATGAAAGGCTCGAACTTGAGCACTGCTGAGCCAGTGTGGCTAGACAGCGACAACTCCTGCAAAAAAAAAAAAAGAAAAACAAGGAATGTAAATTATTCAAAGGACAAACAATGGACAGGCCAGCAATGCTACAAGAATGCCATCTTTGAGGACAACAGGTTTCTATAACAGCTGTATGAGCTTACTTAGTATATCAGCTGTTCCCAACAGCTAGGATAAATAATTATTCTGGATGCGCAACTTCAACATGCCGTAGCCAGGCGAATGTAATTGTACGCCTGTTTCACTCTTGCTGAGCTTGGCTAAGCTGGAGCAGCTCAAAGTTAGTTCAAGCACTAGGGCTTGACGAACCAGATTTGTCTTTAATGACTTCCAACTTCATTGCCGATGAGATTAAAACTACAGTGGCTGGTAGCGTTAGGCACTGCCCAATGTGAACGTTGGGTGTGTAGATCTCTTGTTGTATAAAATTAAAAAAAGTCGGATACAACATAATAAAGTCGGTGCGAGGGGGAAAAAGGGCAGAAACTATAGCCCGTTGCAGCTCTAGAAGGTAGGGCGAGGAGGAAGTAGACGGAACACTAGAGAGTTTCCCCTCTCTTCTCCAGCGTTCCGTCTGCTTCCTCCTCCCCAGACACCTTACCCTCGCCCTACCTTCTTGAGTAGAGAGAGGAGCGACCTCCTTTCCACAACGGCTTTTCTCGTGCGCGCACTTTCCCCCATCGCACTGTCTTTCTTACGTTGTACCTGCATATAGTTCAAGGGGTGCATTATCGTGCAACTTCTATTCCTCGCTCAAGCGGCAGTGGACTCACCAATTCACCTTGACCCAACAGTTCGTGGCTGACGTTGAGCCACACGCACCCTTTTTCCTCACGGTATCGCCAGAACTGTCCTGCAAATTCGGCTTGTTGAGCAACAAGCGCCCACCGTTGTCCGCGATCGCCGCACCCGGAGAAAAGCTAGCTTCGCGTACCTCAGAGAGCAGGACTGGTCCGCCCCGAACAGGAGCTGGTGGTGAAGTACTGCGGACGCGCGTTCAAATGCTCCACGACGTGCTCGATCCGAGCATCTATGGCACCTTTGCGGCTCAGATCGGCGGCCTGGAGAATCTCGCGTTTCTCCTTTGCAAACTTGTCCGGGAACTGGTCGTGAAGTGTTTAGCGCGTGCCGATGGCCGAGAGAACTCGACATGCGTATGAGGCATATCAAACTGGATGGAATGCCGGACGTGTTATAACTTATTTGCATCATGTCAGAGCCCACTCATTGCAGTATGTTTCGACGGCGATCACAAAATTAGACGCCGACGTGCGACGACGCGCACATTACCACTGTACACACATTATCAACACGTGTGTGATTGACTGGATGGACAGCTCGGAAAAGCTGGAACGAGAAATGTCTGGATAGATAACATCTCAGGCTGAACCTTTCAGTGGAGGGTGGCCTCCGCCACCTAGCGTTACAGAAAATTCAACTACTGGGTTCAGACGAACCTTCGCACACTTTTTTCACCAGATTCTGACCCCGTAAGTGATGACGTCACAACATGGCGTTTGGGTCCAAACAAACCGTTGCTAGGGACGTTGCTATGGACTAATGCATGGAGACTCCACATGAGGCTAGATTTTTGCTTACAAGTAAGTAAATAATTTTTTGTAAGCAACCTAACTTCTTGATATCTAATTATGAAGATGTTCTTGTCGTCTCAGTGTCATATTGCAACGATGAAAGCCATTTCTGAAGTCTTACACTCCGCTTTGCTTTGGTAGCAGACGACACGATAGATTTGCTGGCCTCTGTTGCAGCGGGCGTCTTCATTGAAATGCGTCGGTAAACAAGCGACAAAAACAAGTGGATTGCCGTAACCGTAGAGGCCTCCGCAATGTGCGTTTTTTTTTCCTGTGAACAACCCAGCTTAGTTACGAGGGGTGAAAATGCAGTAAAATCAAACCACGTCACGCAGATCAGTTACGACGACGACCTGAAGTGCATTACCGGCGTAGTGCAGGCCACCATGAGAAACAAATCGTACGCCGTCGAGGTAAGTCGTTTGTTATTATTATTTTATTATTGTGGTTGTCAGGTTATTAAAGAATTGCATGTCTATCGCGATTTCGCAGTATTTTGCTTTTTTTTTCCCCTTGGTATACATCAAATTCCGTGGATGTGCTCTTTTGGTGAAGATCTTCATCGAACCCGCGATGCGAGTACAGTCTGTAATAGACTCACCTTATGTTTTTATCCAGTTCTTTCGCGCTTTGGGGTCTTGCGGAAATCTGAAGAAACTGCAAGAATCTCTCTCCACGCGATGGTTACAACCAGGTATACGAAGCACCCTCGCATAGCGCGAGTCCGCAAACAAAATTTGGGATCTCAACCGTTCGCCTGAAGTGCTTTTCTCGCGGGTGCAATGCGATCTTTTAGCAGACTATCATCTCGATCGACGCCCGGACTTTCGATAAACCATATTTTGCATCGCACCCCACTATGAAATCTTAAAAGTGTATGAAACTCATTATATTTCAAACAAATGCGATGTCAGAATATCGTCTTTATTCACACGATGCAAACGACGGCCCCACTTGGCCGGCCGGCGTGCGGCAGACGGCATACTTCTTGCATTCGTCGTCTGCTGCAGGCATCTTGAGGACCGGAAGTTGCAGTCGTAAATATTTCAGAAACGAGCGATTACCGGCACACTTCTGTCGAAACATATATGACATTCAAGCTTTCTATATCTGTGATTTTTTAGAAGTTTAAATCCTACTCCTGATTTTTGAATGGTCGGGTTTTCGTAGCAAAACCGAGCCACATGTATTCGTCCATAACAACGACCCTAGCAACGGTTTGTTTGGACCCATGACGTCACACTTACGGAGTCAAATTCGTGGACAGCGTGGCCAGACCTTGATACAAATATGTCTAAGTTTGGAAAACTTTTTTTAATGAAAATGGTTATTTTATTTTATAAACAGTTGCAATTAAAAGCAGAAAACCAATTCTAATCACTGAAGAGAAGTTAATAACTTGGTTTGTTTTCTCACTGTAATGACTTTGAAATAACCAATCAATGCTGACCTTAATCTCGTCCCTTTAGACATCATCATCCAATCCGAAGCCAACCTGGCCAGCCCTGTCGCGCATGCGCACACGAAGTCGAACCTCAATACAAGGTTCGTCGAATTACTTCCACTAAAAAGTTCCAAAAAAGATCGAACCGGAGAAGCGGCACAGCGTTGGAAGACGGCCGTGGTGGCGCTGGCGCTTGCAGCATCCGTCGTTCCGGCTATGGCTCCGGCTCGGCCGCTTGGCCAGCTTGGCTCCGGCCAGCTCCAGTTGATTCGCTGCAGTCGACTTCATTGTCGTCTGCTAGTTTCATATTTTTATTCACCTACGAACAGAAATCATGTCGTGGAAGTTCACTGGAAACAAATACCTGTTTGTGAGGTATTTATATTAGTTATGAAGTGCGTGTTAGGGTGCCTCTATCTGTCGGCCGGTGGAGGCACCCGAACGGTGCTGCGGATCGAAGCGCCACCTACACCGTCTTCCAAGGAGCGGCCGTTCCCGATGCAAGGTGGAGGCTACGCGATGGCTTACACTACCCCTTTAAAGGGATTGTCCGGTCAAATTTTGTATTCGAGAAAACAATTGAATATCATTGTTATTGCCTCAAAACGCATCGTACGTGCAATATCTAAATTTTTTATGCCCCTCTGAATTAGTAATTGCATTTATAGTGCTCCCATCGTTTCCTAGCGTAAACGCGACTTTCGTTGGCAACATTGAAGCTCTGACGTCACAGAACGCAAAGCGAGCATTCCCGTCTCGTCGTTTGCCTGCGAGTGAACGTCGCAGCGTGCTTCGTTTTTGTTCTTGCGCTTGACTTGTTTCGTGGACGGGTGAGGTTTTTGTTGCGGGGTTGGGTGCCACAACCACCGGGCAGCACATGCGAGCCAAAACATGACGTTCCACACTTTTCCGCGAGACGTGGAGTGACGAGCAAAATGGATCGTCGCCGTGCGCAGGGACTGGGTTCCCGTCAAGATCGAGATCCCGCTTATGCAGCAATCATCTCGCAGAAGAGAGCTACGAGCTGAGCTCTAAGCGGACAGAAGGCTCGTAAGCTGAGGTGTGATGCTGTGCCAACGATATTAAACTACGTCCATCCACTCCTCGCCCAGATCGGATCAATCAATTTGTTTATGCAGCGAAACCGAAACCAACAGCTAGACCACCTGGAAACGATACCTGAAGTTGTATTTAGCACGCGTGCAGCCAAATTCTGTTTGACACGCATGTGCAAATAGAGCATGGCTACGATTCACCAAGCTCGTCCAAGTCAAGTAACGACATGCATTTGAACGATTCGCCGGTTGCCTTCGACCCGCGGTCCTCGCCTCTGAGGGAAAGACCCGCAGCCTCATCACCGATCCAGTGGATCCGCCGATATGTGTACCCAGATACCGCTTCGTGTACCTAGTTGCCGCTTCAGAGGCGAAATCTGCATCCTTTGCTTTGCAAGCGCTCCTAATTCGATCGGTGACCGTCGCAGTTGTATTTGCGCGAAACGGCGTACGTTTGCTCGAAGCTTATGGCTGTTTTCGAGTAATATCCTGCTAAAAGGCGTGACTTTTTTTGCACACGCTTGGGAACTGCAATAAAAGAACCGTATTTCAGTAGGGTACAGCTTAGGACAGTGGTTCTCAACCATCGATGTTTCGCGGACCCCTTGTGGATCGGCGGAGATAATGGAGGACCCCGTTCGTGGTGAGAGGAGAGGAAAGGTATAGGTTAAATATAATAATGATTTAATAGATGGATCTAACTAAGGGCTAGTGTGAAGTAGACCTCTCTTATTGACGTTCACACGAAAAACTCGCCCAAAAACTAAAACAAATCTTTTCGACCTGAAAAACAAAAAAAATACAACTTTATTGCCGGGCTTGACTGATGAGGCAGGGCTTCGCGGACCCCTAGAATGCCTTCGCGGACCCCCATTTGAGAACCACTGGCCTAGGAGACTATAATTCGAAACAAAATACGAGACATCCATCGACCAACGCTTGTTATCCCGACCATCCGACAGACCTTTGCGTTTTGTGACGTCACGCAGCAGCTACGGATGTCAGCCATTGACACTGGCGAAATTCGGGGTGCAGTTTCGTACATACGCTCATGAAAGGTTTAATTAATAACGGGAGATCATATATCAAAATAAAAATGTTGTTTGTCTACATGAAGGCTTCCTCGGTGTAACGAGCGCAAAAACTTAAGTAAGCACCGGTTTCGGACCCGGACGATCCCTTTAAGCCACTGTAGCGCTACGATTTTGTGCAGCGTTGCCCCCAGATGGTGCATTTTTTTTTGTAAAATTTGCAAAGAGCGAACTTGTTTAAGGGAAAAGTAAAGAAAAGAAAAGGCTTAGCTCCTATGGAAACGCAGCGACTCCACCAGTCTTCAAACAACACGGCGCCGTTTCGCACGGGAGAAAAGAGATGGCGCAAGCGGTCGCGATGCCAACTTCGCCAACGAGGGAGCATACGGCGCCGAGAGCCGGCGTGTTTAGCAGACGATCTTTTCGACTCAAATGCGGCGCGCGTTCCGCAGGCGGCGACAGTCGCAGAAACAAAAACAGGCGCGGTAACAACAAGGAACTGCAGTTCCTTGTCTGCTTAAGACGCCGGCTCTCGGCGTCGTATGTTCGTTCGTTGGCGGCAGTTGGCGTCGCGACCGCTTGCGCCATCTCTTGTCTCCCGTGCGAAACGGCGCCGTGTTGTTTGAAGACCGGTGGCGTCGCTGCGTTTCCATAGGAGCTAGGGTGCCTAGATGTCTCGTCTGTCTCAGGGTGAAGACCAGTGTTGCCATTTTAGCGATTTTGTCGCTAGATTTAGCGATTTTCTATACATTTAGCGACGAATTTTGTTAATTTAGCGGCTAGCGACTTTTTTAGCGACTTCGGTGTTCAACCGTAATCTTGTTATTTTGAACAATTTTAGAGATGCTCGCGGGCTAAACCCTTTTGCTTCTCTAGCCGAATTTGCTTTGGATATATACTCAATTTAGCGGCGCGCTTCAAAAAAAAAAAAAATGTCATCACTGTCAACACTGCAGACCATCTCTCCCGCGCCCACGTACCCACGTGCTCTCCACCAAACGTTGAGAAGATTGTCGAACTGTTTAGGGAGGTGTCAGGTGGACTTAATTTTCCCTGGTAATTTCCTGTGAATAACTGCATTCAGTTTTTAGACATTTTGATCTTTTTTCTGAAGAACATGTCTGTTGGCAGTATTGTCCGCGCACTAAGAAAAGCCTGGTTTTGTCTGATAGTGCTCACTCTAAACTGGTAAAGAGGGGTATAGCCTTGACATGTCTAAGTGCGGCTCTGGAAAAAAGTTGCAATCACCAGATGAAAATCAGTCTTGAACGACAATCAAAAAGGTTAAGAGACGCGGGGTACCCCCTAACCTAATCTCTAGTTGTTGTGAGAGCCTTCTTCAAAAGCTAAAAGAAGTAAAAAAGGCAGCGAGGCAAGTAAAGAAAGGAAACGAATCTTTTCAAACATCATTTAATATTATTATGCTAACGGAAACATGGTATATTGATGACTGTGATTTTTTTGTACTACCTGGATATAATCATTTTTATTTAAATCGAGATTACGGACGAGGTGGAGGTGTCTCGTTACAAAGTAATTTTTCTGACCTTGAAGTTGTTCCAGATTACACTATCATGACTCGCGACTATGAGATACTCTGCGTCAGGGGAAAAGACTGTATTTACTCGGTTTTTTATCGTCCACCAGGTGGAAATGTTTCAATCTTTTATAATCTTTTAGAAGAACTTTTTTGTTTTGCAAATGAGGAGAGATGTAAACTTTTTCTTGGTGGAGACCTAAATATAAACTTACTCGAAGAATCGCGTGTCAGAGACGACTTTCTTATTCTACTTACATCAAATAACTTTTGTAATTTTATAAATTCTCCCACTCGTGTCACATCCTCATCGTCCACATTGCTTGATGTGTTTGTGACGAATCAAGAAGTAAGTTCTGTTAGTGCTGGTGTTCTGGAATATAGTTTAAGTGATCATCTACCCATATTCATGTTGATAAATCATATAACGAACCGGAAA
This sequence comes from Ixodes ricinus, assembly GCA_037355805.1. Taxonomy (NCBI): domain Eukaryota; kingdom Metazoa; phylum Arthropoda; class Arachnida; order Ixodida; family Ixodidae; genus Ixodes; species Ixodes ricinus. The sequence continues at coordinate 32,691 of JAZHYW010037906.1, read as the reverse complement.
AATGAGTTTGAGAATGAAAACGGAAGGACTATTAGGATCCGAAGCATAAATTCCGCCACGTTAGAAAAGTTTCGTGAAACTATTTCAAATACAAATTGGGACTCGGTTTTTTCCGCTACATCTGCTGATGAAGCGTATAATAAATTTTTAGATATTTTTAAGAAGATATATGAAAATTCTTTTCCTTATAGGCAATTAAAACAAGCTAAAAAGAACCGCAAGCCATGGGTAACTAAAAAGTGCTTAAAATTGATTAATAAAAAAAATAAACTGTATAGTACGTTTATTAAAACAAGAACTCCAGAAGATCTTGCTCTTTTCAAAAAATGCAGAAATACAGTGAATAAGGTTCTTCGCCAGTCTAAACAAATATATTTTCATAATTTATTTAATGAGACATGTATGAAGAGAACAGATCTGGTATGGAAACAGTTAAATCAAGTGTTAAAACATGGTCCCTTTGAGTCAGCTGTACAAGAAATAACTAAAGATGGTGTAACATTGCAAGGAAAAGCTCTCGCAGAAGCTTTTAACATGTATCTAATAAATCTTGTAAGTAGCATACATAGTCCGTTATCAATGTCCTTTATGAAACCTAGAAATCAACACAATGCTTTTTTCTTTCCAACAGACGAACAAGAAGTGTTTTCCACGATGTTATCATTTAAAAACAGTAACTCCTCTGATATAGATGATTTCCAGATCAAACCAATTAAGTATGTATTAGATGTCTTGGCACCAGTTTTAACACATATTATGAATGCCTCATTGTCTAGTGGTGTATTTCCTATAAAAATGCAGATTGCAAAAGTTATTGTTTTGTTTAAAGGTGGAAACAAAAACGACTTTTCAAATTATAGACCTATATCAATATTACCTGTGTTTTCTAAATGCCTTGAAAAAATCATTCATAATAGATTAACAAGTTTTTGTAAAAAATTTGGAATAATTACAGACTCTCAGTTCGGTTTTCGCAAAGGCCGATCAACGGAATTGGCATTGTTACAACAAAAGGAGCTAATTTTGAAGTCTTTCGAAGAAAAAAATTAATTTTAGGTGTTTTTATAGATTATTCTAAAGCGTTTGACCGTATCGATCATATTACTCTCATAAAAAAGCTCGAATATTATGGAGTCCGTGGCGTAACACTCGATATTATAAAATCATATCTTAATTTTCGGCGGCAATGTGTTGTAATAAATGGTAAAAACTCTACCGTTCAACCTATCAGATCTGGAGTACCACAAGGTAGCATCTTAGGTCCTCTTTTATTTAATCTGTACATAAATGATATCGTTAACATCAGTAGCACCCCCTCTTTTATCATTTATGCCGATGATACTAGCTTATTTTTTTCAGGCACTGAAATACAGGAACTGGTGTTTGAAACTAACACAACACTACAAAAGTTATATGAATGGAGTGTAGTAAATTCGTTAGAAATTAATATGAGCAAAAGTAAGGCGGTCCTTTTCCGACCTAAGAATAGAAATGTTAGTTTCAATTTTAATATTGTTCTTGGCTTCTCTCAAATTGAACTCGTTCAAAATGTGAAAACGCTTGGAGTTTATTTTAACAACCACATGTCTTGGAATGATCATATTATCAATATAGCTAAAAAACTTTCAAAAGTGTTGGGAAAATTGTACCAGTTTAAAGATATACTGCCTTGTCGTATAAAATTGCTTATATATAAAGCTCTTTTCGAACCTCTTTTAAATTACTGTAGCTTGGTGTGGAGCACTACAAGCCAGTCCAACCTAAATAAATTACATATTCTTCAAAAAAAGGCTGTTCGCATAATACGAAATGTGTCTTTTGACACACACACTCCTCCTTTATTTAAAGAGCTGAATCTAACATCCATTCTGGATTCATATGAGTATACTCTCCTCACACGATATAGATCCACCCTCCGATGTAATGAACCTTTTTTTACTTGTATTTCAAATTTAACTCCGATTTCTAAACCTTATGACGTTAGGGAAAGGGAGCGCTGGAAAATTCCATTAAATCGCACGAACTATGGGTTTCAAATGTTAAGCTATAATCTTCCGTTGGTCCTAAATAAAGTTGAAAAACAAAATTTGTCAAACATTGAAAACCTACATCTAAATGAAATTCGAGAACTTTGTTTTCACAAATAAAAAGTAAATTGTCTTTGTGAGCTGTAAATACATCCGTTTTTTTATATTTTATATATTTTTTGTTTCCTGTATACATCCAGTCACTAGATGCTGTCGTTTCTTTCGTTCTTTGTGTATAGGGTCAAAGCCTTCCTCTAGCAGCAAATAAAGCATATAAATGTTTTTTTTTTTTTTTTCATGTCGCTGTTTGTTTGTTTTTCCCTGGTTGCTGTTGTTTGTCACCGTATGCCAATTGTAAGGCTGCAGAGGCCTTGTCAAGTCAAAACTGTTGACTTTTTGCCTCTGCAGCCCACATCACTATCTGATGATGTAAATAAAATTATTGATTGATATTGATTGAAAGTCATTCTGTACATGCATACCGTGTCTCATAATCTAAAACTCAGAATTTTGAAATTCAGCGAATATTTTAGCGACTTCCTGGCGAATCTAGCGACCTGTTTAGTGACTTCCTAATCTCAATTTAGCGGCGCACGCAAAAAAGTTGGCAACACTGGTGAAGACATCCATTGTTGCGCGGAATGTTCAGCGCGTGACGCTCTCGCGCACTCGGTGCTGTGACGCACGAGGACACAGCGCACCCGTAACAAACACTAGGACAACGTTCTGCAGTCACACAAGAGAAAGAAAGGGACACTTACACAGCGCTGACTTCAACTCTTTGTATATTCCCGCCTTTTTCTCTTCTTTCACGTCTAATGCATAACCTAGGCCTCATCTTTTTCTTTCTTTGCTGAAGGTTAACTGTAAAGTTTTAAGCTAGAAATTGAAAATTAAAAAAAATAAAAATTAAAAATTACTGTAGATCAATGATGCAAAGCTAGGTAATCCAGCTCTTTTTGTGACAGCGCTATAGATGGATTGCTGATACACCTTCCGTTCTGCCTGGCAATGTTCTCCGCTTCTATTATTTCCCTTGTGAGCTGGTCTCGGCTCCTTGCCAACACCACACACTTGTCAAGTTCCGCTGTGCACCCACAGTCCCGAATGTGTATGCCAACATGTCCAGAGTTCTTGTTGATGGTGGCCAAGTTGTGTTCTCTAAGGCGGTGGTTTAAACATCTACCCGTCTGTCCGATATATGTTCTTCCACAGGACAGGGGGAAGGAGTGGACCACATTTTCAGTACATCGAACGAACTTATTTCTGTGATTCGCTGTGCAGGACGTCGGTGTCCTTGAAGGAGTGTTTACCCTCTTGCACAGGCTGTAGAGCTTGTTCGGAGCGGAGATGTTTAAACCACCGCCTTAGAGAACACAACTTGGCCACCATCAACAAGAACTCTGGACATGTTGGCATACACATTCGGGACTGTGGGTGCACAGCGGAACTTGTACAAGTGTGTGGTGTTGGCAAGGTGCCGAGACCAGCTCACAAGGGAAATAATAGAAGCGGAGAACATTGCCAGGCAGAACGGCAGGTGTATCAGCAATCCATCTATAGCGCTGTCACAAAGAGCTGGATTACCTAGCTTTGCATCATTGATCTACAGTAATTTTTAATTTTTATTTTTTTTAATTTTCAATTTCTAGCTTAAAACTTTTACAGTTAACCTTCAGCAAAGAAAAGAAAAGATGAGGCCTAGGTTATGCATTAGACGTGAAAGAAGAGAAAAAGGCGGGAATATACAAAGAGTTGAAGTCAGCGCTGTGTAAGTGTCCCTTTCTTTCTCTTGGTGTGACTGTGAACGTTGTCCTAGTGTTTGTTACGGGTGCGCTGTGTCCTCGTGCGTCATGAACTACCAACTCGCCCGAACCCGTTTTAACAAGCTTCGGTGCGTGAGTTGGGCGCTAAAAATGGCGTCTCTGCATTAGCCAAAGCTACGCGCTCGAGCTGATCGACACCGGATTGCGCGTACTTCAAAATGCATAAAAAACGATCGGGCGTAAAAATGGATGAGATGTCACCACTCAAGCTTAAGCGCGCGTGTGTATGAAGGCACTATAATAGAGCTAAGCCTTTTTCTTCTTTACTTTTCCCTCAGGTAAGTTTGCTCTTTGCAAATTTTAAAAAAAAATGCACCATCTGTGGGCAACGCTGCACGAAATCCCAGCGCGATAGGTTAAAGGGGTACGGAAACCAAAATCTGGAGCTCATTTCTTTGTTTCAACACGACGTAGGTAGCAGTAGAACCACAGAAACATAAATATTGCGCTAAAAAACGCAAGAAAACATATTTTAAAGTGAATTAAACGATAATCAAAAAGCACCTGGTAGTTGGTTACGACTTATGAAGCTTCAATGGAATGTCGTGACGACAACATGCCTCTGAAAGCAGCGCCACAGCGGTATGTCCACTCACTGGTAAAGATTGCTCAGGCCTGAACGCATTACCAAGGGTCTTGGTGGAAAAGTTCGAAAAATTCGGAGCGCTGCCATGGTTGCGAGATCACGTTTATGTGTGTTTCAACTTTTCGTGATATTAAATTCACTAAATTCTACAAAGTGCACAAAATATTGTTGTAATATAATATCATAGTAATAAATGAAATGCTCCGCTTTGTTTATAAGATTTAAGCGCGAGACACATGCGCGTCCAAACTGTCCGATTCGGCGTGCGAACCGCCGGAACGACGTCCGAGGGCGAGGGTTTTCGTCGCACCGGAGCGTCGGACGGGCCGCAGCCAATGGCAGCACGGATGGCGCGAAGGTCAGGGTGTCACGTGACTTTCGGACCGATCGGGCGAGGAGGCGCTTCGTGGATCGGGCAGTTCGGGGAAGCGGATCTCCCTGATCTCCCCCTTTACAACGCCTACACACACATGTGGCGGTGCGTGGTGCGTCACGCGACGCGAGTCGTCATTGTGAAGGAGATGGACGCCATCGAGTTTTTCCGCACGCACAAAACAAGCTGCTGATCTCGCGCGCCATAGCAAGCCGGCCTTCTGGGACCGATCGAGGCCGTCGAAACCCGAATGCACTCCGTTTCACCTTACGATGGACAGCAGCGGACGCTACGAGTCATTCCAATAGCAGTGTGAGTGTCACGTGAACTTCCTAAGAGACGCAGCAATGCGGGGTGTGCGTAGTCACGTGATTTGTACGCAGTGCTCGCTTCGCTGGGATGGCTCCTAAGGTCCGCTGCAGTCCATCGCGATTAAGTGATGTTGAGCAGAAAAGTAACCTCACGGAAATCTTTACACACGCGCAATTTAATAGAATGTAATAAAAATATTATGTTTGTTTTAAAGTCAGAAAAACCAGCGGGCAAGGGAAGTATATTAGTTTTCTAGGCTAGTTGGCGCGAGCTACCGCACGTTATAAATATATCCATTAGCATTCATCCATCCATTCGGCAGAGGGATACCCGAAACTGGGCGGAGCTGAACGGAGCGACGCAACGACGCGTCGAGAACCACGTGTCGCGAACCGTCCGGTGCGGCGATTCGGGCAGCCACCTTCCCGACAGTTCGCACGCCGGACCGGACAGTTGCCTGGCGTAACTCATAGAGATCGTACATACTAAAACTAGAGGAAAAGGTCCGCCATTTTCCCATGCATTCTGGCTGCCGCAAGCGGCGGAGCATGCAGGCAGACCTTCGGGGTCCCACACATGGTTACCAACTGCCTTCCATTGGCTGTGTTCCGAGATTTTGAGGCGCGAATGAAAAAACGTCTGACTCAGCGTTTGTACAAAACGGTTCTGCGGTTTTATTATCCGTCTGAAGGCGACTGCGCATGGAGGGAAGAAACCTGACCCTCAGGGCCCGGCTGGCGCGCCGCTTTTTACTCGAACGCGCGCCGGAGAACCAGAGATGGAGCGCGCTAGGTGCCTCGACGTCTCAGATAAAATATATGGCGGAGGCGGGCGGAGGCCGCAACAATATGACAACATCATTAGAGCAGTTTCATGAGCTTCAACAATCCACGAACTTACAGGTGGAAAGATATTCACGTTCCTTACGAAGCTTTATTTTTGCATAGCGCGCAGACGTACGGCCTCTCGTCAGCACTAAACTAAACCAGATAACCGGCTTCGCTGGCACGCGTCCCAGGAATACGAAACCGTGCAACTACCTGACTTCCGAGATTTCGACAGAAGGGAAGTTAATGCAGCGTAATGAGTATACTTATTTGTATGAACCTTAGAATAGCTCAGAGTTTAGTTTCCAACGTTAAATTATCACTGTCTATTTTGCTGGGAGTTTTCAGTCTTCGCAATTACCATTGCGACTGTCGTCCTTCAGCTGGTAACATTGGTTTCTTTCTCTTGTGTTCTGTCGTTCTCTTTCGCGATCTTTCACTCGGGCCCCCGGATGTCAGCACACGGGATTTGCCACTCCTCCTCACCCACCTTTACCCCCTGGCGTAACTGGCGTCGCTCGACGCGCCGCCGGACGGCTGCTTTGGTAACTGCACTGTATTCTTCCTATGGGAATCGGGATACGTACGTTTCGAAGCACGGCGTCTAGATGGCGCTTCAGCTCTGCTCTTCGGAACGCACAGTTATGAAACGAAAATCTAGATGGTGCCTCGAACGACGGCAGGCTAAAGCACTGGATAATATTTCGTAATTACTATTATCCAGTGCTTTACGGCAGGCGGATTGAAGTGAGTGAGGGGGGGGGGGTACCCCCTTCCGGCTTGAGTTCCACAACTGAGGTAATCTACTGGGTGTATCAAGGAGTGGCCAGGCTTCAACGAAATTTTAAATATTCTCGTCGTGTTCAAAAATAGGTTGAATATGATCCACAATATCCGTAAATGACAATCGCACGTTTGTATTTTGAGCCTGATGGCTGTATTTTTCGTTATAAACGGCCCACTCTGGCAAGCGCTCGGAGAAGGCCCAGCGGATACCACGTGACATCCAACGCAATCGTGACGTAGGTCGTCTCGGGACGAGCAAAGCTACGGCGAGGCTGACGTCGAGAGGATGGCCTAGCCGTTCCAGCCACCGAAGCGGCTGCTTTTGTACGAATTTTGAGGGACGGGTTAATCTTCTATAATCTTGTAGGGGGACAATAGCGACTTCTGCGACACACAAAGGGATTCTCGGGAAGGGGGAGTTCATCCTTCCCCCTTCTCTCGTCGTGGCCGGAGGCGAGACACTCACCGTCACTAGCTGTCAAGGTTCCTAGACGGGCATTACAAGCGAGGCGTTAGCGACATCCACCAGATGCTCTTTGCTAATCGTTTAATTCGTTTTAAAATTCCTTTTCGAGACTTTTTTAACAATATATTGGTATGTTCGATGTGATATTGCTCCTTTGAACACATATAGACCAAAAAATGAGCGCCGAAATTTTGTTTTAGTCCCTTTCAATCGACCGCAAAAATTCGGTTTCTTAACCTATCGCGCTACGACTTTGTGCAGCGTTGCCCACAAAGTCGTAGCGGGGTACAGCTCGTGCAAGCAGCGTCTATGAGCACATTTTTTGAAAAACCGGAGACGACGGACGAAAAAAGGGGACAACACACAAAACATCTCAACGTTCTGTGTGTTGCCCCCTTTCTTCGTCCGTCCGTTCCCCTCCTCCTCCCCCCCCCCCCCCCCGTCTCCGGTTTTTCAAAAATGCGTAACGTCAACCAGCTCGCCTGGGCGCCACATTTGAGGTAACTGCTCACAGCGCATGCCCGGGAAGAGTTTCCCGTCAGCTCTCGGGCAACCGCAAGAGAAGAGGGGAAGGCGAAATCTCTCTTATCACCGGGACTCTCCTTGTAGGTTCCAGGCTTCTTCAAACGTCGCTATTCTCCCCTAGAAGATTATAAAGATTAACTTGCCACTCAAAATTCATACAAAAGCATCTTTCCCCTCTCTTCACCTGTGGTCAGAAAGCAGCAGCGAGCTCACCTATGACGCCCAGTGAATACTGACGTCATCCAAGGAGGTGTAGCGTCATCCCGCCAACTCTCTGGCCACCACGAAATAAAGAGGGGAAGGAGAAACTCTCTCTCTCACCAGGACTCTCTTGAGTGCGTCCCAGACGTCGCTATTGTCCTTCTACAAGATTATAAAAGTGTAACCTGTCACTGAACATTCGTACAAGATCAGCTTTGGGGTTAGTTGCGGTGGCGCGATCGCTGGCGTGCTTCGGCCGCTTTGGTGGCTGGAACGGTGGGACATATCCTGTAGACGTCAGCCTCACCCACGGTGGCCTCAGCAGCTTGCTCGTCCCGAGACAATCTACGTCACGATTGCGTCGGATGTTACGTGCTCTCCGAGCGCTCACCAGAGTGGACCGCTTATAATGAAAAATACAGCCATCAGGCTCAAAATACTAAAGTCCGATTGTCATTTATGGATATTGTGGATCATATATTCAGCCTATTTCTGAATACGACAGGTATTCACCACATTCGGCGGGAGTTGATAGCTTGAGGGCGCCACAGTATTTTGTGCCCCAGTGGACTTCCGGTAGTGTATATATTTATTCTTGAGAAACGCACAGCGATCGGGTAAGACGAGTTTCCTTCGGAGAAGTTTCTGTAATATGTTTGTAAGAAGATTAGTGCATTGTAGAAAGTAGTACAAATAACAAAAGGATGCGACACCAATAGAAAAGAAGAGGAAAACCGGAAGCGCGCAGGGGTCCGCCGATAGGGGGTGATAGCGAGCTTGTTTGCAAACTATCCCTTGCGACGGCGGAGAACCGGATGCGCTGCTGCGGAGCAGGTTGTCCGCCGTCGCAGAGAGCTTGAAAACCGGTCTTGTCTCTCTCGGTCATACTTGGTTGCAAGTGTGTGAACGGCTCTTCACACTGAACTGAATGTAAGGGCGCAAACGAGCTGATAAATATTTATTTACCCGCAATCTCGTTTTCTTTTTTTCAATGTTACATTGCTTTGATTTGTGGTGTGCATACATACATTCACGCACTTAATTTAGAATATTATAAATACAAGTAAGAATGACGTATAACACCTAGAGTGACTTTGTGGTGTACATGGGAGCCTATCTGATAAGCTTAAAAAATCAAAGAATTACTCGAAACAAAATTTATGAACTATCTGTGAATTCCTGAGGTGCGCTGGGTGGACTTTTTTTAAATATACCGCGTCATTGCTATTCCCGGCTATTGCGAAAACAAATTGGAATTTAAGATGCACACACGAAAAGTTACGATGCTTGCAGTGTTATCGGTTTCACTGTTTTCACTGCATGATGCACGTTAGTGCCGTGGCGACGCTTTGCCTTATCCAGAAGCTCCAGCAGCGTCTTCGTGAAACAGTTCCCTGTACCTAATATCCATCTGCTCTGCGAGCTTATCCACGAACTCGAAGGTGTTGAGGTAATCCGGCCTTTCCACGTTACCAAAGCCCTTGACGCAGAGAGCCAGGTCCTTGGTCATGTAGCCGGACTCCACGGTCTCCATGCACACCCTCTCCAGCGCCCTGGCGAACGCGATCAGCTTGCTGTTGTCGTCAAGCTTGCCGCGGTGCGCGAGCCCCTTGGTCCACGAGTACACCGAGGACAGCGAGTTGGTGGAGGTCTCGAGGCCTGCCTTGTGCCTTCGGTAGTGCTTGGTCACCGTGCCGTGGGCCGCCTCTGTCACCAGCGTCTTTCCGTCTGGGCAGATCAAGACGCTGGTCATAAGACCGAGCGATCCAAAGCCTTGCGCGACGAAGTCGGCCTGGACGTCGCCGTCGTAGTTCTTGCACGCCCATACAAACCCGCCCTCCATTCTCATTGCTCTGGCGACCATATCGTCCATAAGACGGTGCTGGAAATAGATGTTCTTCTCTAAGAACCGGGGTTTGTACTTCTTGTCGTAGAGCCGTTCGAAGATGTCCTTAAACCGACCATCGTACTTCTTCATAATGGTCTCCTTGGTGCTGAGGTATAGCGGATAGTTACGTTGCAGCGCAAACTGGAAGCAGCTGTACGCGAACTCGGTGATGGACTTGTCGGTGTTGAACATGGCGGCCGCGACACCCAGAGTGTCTTCGAACTCGTGAACCTTGATGTGGTAGGGCGACCCGGTGACCGGCGTGTACCTGATCTCCAGCACGCCCGGGCCCGGAACCACGAAGTCCTTTCCTTTGTACTGGTCTCCGTACGCGTGCCTGGCGATGATTATGGGCTTGCGCCACTGTTTCACCAGCGGGGGTATGTTCCTGCAGACGATGGGTTCGCGGAAGAGGGCGCCTCCCAGGGCGTTGCGGATGGCGGAGTTGGGGGACTTCCACATGCGCTTCAGGTGGTACATCTCGAGCACGTCTTTCTCGGCGGTGATGGTGGCGCACTTGACGCCCACGTTGTACAGCTTGAGCGCCTCGGTGGCCTCCAGGGTCACGAGGTCGTTGGTCTGGTTCCGGTTCTCGATGGAGAGGTCGAACGCCTTCAGGTCCATGTCGACGTACGGCAGAATGAGCTTCTCTCTGACTAAGTCCCATACGACGCGTGCCATGTCGTCGCCCCGGAGGTCCACGATGGGCCCACATTTCAGCTTCTCCATGGCCCTTTGAAGCAAATGCTTGTCACGATGTTCTAAAGGTTGCTGGTTTATTGGAACACTTCTTTTTCTTCTAATAAGTGACGTGGCATTGCTGACAAGTAAAGTGAAAGGAATAATATTAATAATCATTCATTTCCGCACATTGGAATAAGGAGTGTAAGATATAAATATGGGCGCATATCAAAGCCAACGACGGACTTGTATCATGACGTAACAAAAAAAAAAAAGCGTCAACGCGATCACGAATTGGCGACGAGCGCGACCGAAAGCGTCGCTGTGGTCGGCCTTCCACGATTGGCCGAACGCTGACTATGACGTCGGAAAGGGGATTTATCGTCGACGGAAATAGGAGGAATGAAAGAACTTTAATTTTCACGGTGTTGGCAGTGTTCCTTTGAAAGCGCAATGATTTCAAGCTTCCACCATGCTAATAACAAACACCATCGAACTTGTTGTTTGCAAAATAATGACGTCACAAGGGGAAACCATAGGAGGGCGCCACCACAACATCTCGCCGCTAATAGTTCCAACTGTAAAATAAGCCAAAGCTTGAAAAGAAGACGGCAAAGCGAAACAATACTGCAGAAAAAGACAAAGTCGAGGAAGACAAAAATAATTGCGAGAAGAAAAAGAAGCCGGAGGAAACATTGGTGGAAACTAACAGCAGTTCAACACCACTACTACTATTGCTACTCCTAGTAATAATAATAAAATTATTAACTGTTTTTTTAGTGTTTGTTTTTACTTTTTGTAAATTAGATGTTGAAAGGAGACCGAGGAGAAAAGCTACGCCATATCCACACAATCCAGATGCAGCTTGACGGATCTCAAAAATCCTCGACCGAGAAAGCTTATATTTAAATTTTCAATCAATATCTAAAATAGGTGAACCATAATATTGTTCCCAAAGAAGATGTATAACGAATAAAAAATGTACTATACTCTGTTTCACCTTGTGTTGTACCGCAGGAAAGGCTACAAGCGCGAAGTCAACTTTCCGCAGGGAGGGGCTGGCCGGTCAGTCAGGTGATGGTGACGACCGATGATGGTGTTCGCCCGATGAGACAGTCCCCCGGGAAGTCGAATAAGAAAAAAAGACTAAAAGTTGTTCGATCCCGCTGGACACATTACGACGCTGGTTGGTTTACGATGGCCAGTGTGGCCACGTTTATTTTAAAACAAAACGACAACAAGTCAACAGTAATTTACAATTCAAACTCCCCAAAATTACAACCCATACTTTAGCCCCAGTCTCAACAGCCGAATCTTCCCGATCTCAAAAGCCGAATCTCCGAGAATCCTCTCGGCAGCCCTTTTCTAGACTCGTAGGGGCCTCCTTTCCCTCCAGAGACGGACCAATCACTTCAAATTTGTCCATTGTCACGTGGTACACTCTTACCCAATGATCAGCGAGCTGTCAACGTGACCCCCCTCCGACACTTCAACGGTCAAACCCAAATTCCTTGTAGAGTCAGTCTCATGCTTTCGCTGCCGCCTGGCTGGCGCCAGCACAGTTAAGTTATTGCGTCGATTAAAAGCGAAGTTTCTACACTAAGCGGCGAAATACGCCGGACACAAGCACACCCGCCTAAAAGCCACAAGCGCGGACAGAAGTACCGCTGCTCCGGCGCTCCAAACCGACACCCGATCCGTTTGTTAACGACCGGGGTCCGACTCGTCTCTGCCGAGCCCGTCCGCGGCTGCTCGAAGCCCCCGTGCGTGGAGGCGGACGACGACTCCCCGTTCATGCTATCCCGCGAGCGTATCCCCCACCGCCGCGGGTCTGCAAGCAAACACCCAAGAATGCCGACCCAAACATAGGCAGATAAAAAAAAACAATGCCGACGCAACTGTAGAAAGATAAACTTTTCTAAAACAAATCTTACTTATTTCTAACAAAATCCTTCGTTACTTAACACCTCCCCACCAAGAATGTTGCAAGTACACTTGCTGTTCGCGCAACATCTGTCCCCCTTTCCGAGACAGTCGCGTAGTATACAAAAACAAAAACAACAACAAAGGAGCTATACCCCTCGCAAAAAGACCTGTTGGGCGACAGAGAAAGCAAACAAAACAAACAGACACAGCCCGGTGAGACCCAAACCCGCACATTCCAGATTCCACCATGACCAGTATTTATACAAAAGCAGAAAAAAAAATTAACTGTGGCTGCAGGCAAGCAAATCCGAAAACGCCAGCAGAAAAGAAAAAAGTTTGCTTTACCTAATTTATACTTGAATCTGTTTCTCCAGACCAGCGAGTTCCAAAGGGCTCGCAAACCCTGCCGCAGGTCCGCGAGCCAACGCTCTCTCTGGTCATGGTGAACCTCGGAGAAAACGGGAAAGGGACTCACCCACTGTTGTCTGGCGACATCCAATTAGCTGCTCCTCCAGTCGCCGCCACCCACTTGCCGCAGTGTCCCCACTCGGCCTGGCGATCGTGCCCGTCGTCTGGAAGCCTCAGTTCCCTCTCCGTTCACCGAGAGGAAGAAAAAAATCACAAAAAAACGCACAATTTTCCGGCACCACAACGAAGGTCAGCACTGCAGCGACGATCTCGTCTCTCCTCTTGAGGCCTTCCCAAGATACTCTGTCGCCGCTCGCTGGTGATGCCTCGCCGGTCCGCACGTGAAGCCACAGGCCGTCCTGTTCTCCGACGTAGATGACGCCCAGGACCACCTGTCAGCTGCCACCACTCCTTCTGGGTAACTGTACCCCCCGGGCTTCTCACGTAGATATTGCCACGGTCCTCACTCCGGCAGGAGCGACCCTTGTCCGCAGTCCAGCAGACGGGACCCTTGTCTGCAGTCCAGCAGACGCCACGACTTCTTTGGGTAACTGTACCCCCCCCCCCCCGGGCTTCTCACGTAGATATTGCCACGGTTTCTCACTCCGGCAGGAGCGAGCCTTGTCCGCAGTCCAGCAGACTTCTTTGGGTAACTGTACCCCTCGGGCTTCTCACGTAGATATTGCCACGGTTTCTCACTCCGGCAGGAGCGAGCCCTGTCCGCCATCCAGCAGACGAAACACTTGTCGCGTAGAGCCCAGGTACGCTCCGCCTGCCTCCGTTGATGCCGTCGTTTTCGCTCACCGCCCGTCGCAGAAAGTCAGCAGGATCCTGTCGACTGCGCCAGTCAACTTTCCGCAGGGAGGGGCTGGCCGGTCAGTCAGGTGATGGTGACGACCGATGATGGTGTTCGCCCGATGGACAGTCCCCGGGAAGTTGAATAAGAAAAAAAAACTAAAAGTTGTTCGATCCCGCTGGACACATTACGACGCTGGTTGGTTTACGATGGCCAGTGTGGCCACGTTTATTTTAAAACAAAACGACAACAAGTCAACAATAATTTACAATTCAAAACTCCCCAAAATTACAACCCATACTTTAGCCCCAGTCTCAACAGCCGAATCTTCCCGATCTCAAAAGCCGAATCCCCGAGAATCCTCTCGGCAGCCCTTTTCTAGACTCGTAGGGGCCTCCTTTCCCTCCAGAGACGGACCAATCACTTCAAATTTGTCCATTGTCACGTGGTACACTCTTACCCAATGATCAGCGAGCTGTCAACGTGACCCCCTCCGACACTTCAACGGTCAAACCCAAATTCCTTGTAGAGTCAGCTACATGCTTTCGCTGCCGCCTAGCTGGCGCCAGCACAGTTAAGTTATTGCGTCGATTAAAAGCGAAGTTTCTACACTAAGCGGCGAAATACGCCGGACACAAGCACACCCGCTTAAAAGCCACAAGCGCGGACAGAAGTACCGCTGTTCCGGCGCTCCAAACCGACACCCGATCCGTTTGTTAACGACCGGGGTCCGACTCGTCTTTGCCGAGCCCCGTCCGCGGCTGCTCGAAGCCCCCGCGCGTGGAGGCGGACGACGACTCCCCGTTCATGCTATCCCGCGAGCGTATCCCCCACCGCCGCGGGTCTGCAAGCAAACACCCAAGAATGCCGACCCAAACATAGGCAGATAAAAAAAACAATGCCGACGCAACTGTAGAAAGATAAACTTTTCTAAAACAAATCTTACTTATTTCTAACAAAATCCTTCGTTACTTAACACGCGAGCTCCCTGCTCTATGGCACATCTCGGCGGCACAAGCTCTCTCGTGCACCAAGGGCAGCTGCCAACGCTATGAGCAAACGCTACTGTTTTTTTAGTGTTTTTTTGTTTTTACTTTTTGTAAATTAGATGTTGGAAGGAGACCGAGGAGAAAAGCTACGCCATATCCACACAATCCAGCATGCAGCTTGACGAATCCTCGTTAAGTGAGTTATTAACCAAGTCCCTTTTTGGTGTAGAGGCCAACCGTACCTGCATACCTGTTTGCATACATGCCAAAAACGCATTGAACTCTTCTGTTCTTATTTTAACGGGGCTACCGATCAATGTTTGCTCGAAGAAAATATGTATACTCCAACACACACACACAAAAAAAAAGCGTGTCGTGGTTGTGACATGTCTATCTATTCTATGATAAACAGAAAGAGCGAGAGAAAGTGGGGAGTGAAACGTAAAACCGTGTTCTGGCGCTAATCACGCATCTCAAGCTTTTACTGGAGAGGGCGCCTATGCAGAAGCCCCGTGGGGAGGTCGGTGGCCGAGGAGTTCGAAGACGACGACGAGCTGAATGGCCGCGTTGGAAATGGGCTCCGTAAAGGAAATCTCAACGGCTAAGCCTAGCCGGGAATATTCTGATATCATTTCTGCTTCTGCCTCCTCTGCACCAAATACAACGGAGTACAAGATTTTACTGCCACCTCTTCCCAACGGTAAGCTGCTTGAAACCTCACTGATTCTTCATGGGGACCCATCAGCCCGGCCATACCGCATCGACGATTTCGGTCCTGCTTTGAAGAAAATCATCAACCCAAACGAGCTAGCTTCGCTTGGGGCCTACCAGTACAATCATGTGTGGCTGCTCACAGTGCGTTCTGCCAAAGAAAAAGAAAGATTGCTGCAGCTCCGAAAGATACAAGTAAAGAACAAGACATGTTTGATAATAGACGGGAACAAGACTGCGCTGTCCATGAAGGTGCACTGGGTTCCAACTAGCGTCCCAGATGCAAACGTAGCAAGTGCTTTTTCTACGTTTGGAAAAATAAAAAGCATCGTTCGAGACAAGTGGCACTACTCCGGCTTCGAAGAAGTAGAGACAACCACACGAATACTGTCAATTGAATTGAACGAAGGTGTGACTGCGGACAGCTTGCCGCATCAGCTCAAGATTCTGGGAACCACCGTACTTGTATCCGTGCCTGGCAGAGCACCGCAATGTCTACGATGCAGGCAAGTCGGACACGTCCGAGGCCAGTGCCGCGCTCCCTGGTGTAGCGTGTGCCGAAAATTCGGCCACGATCCCGAAGACTGTATTCAAACGTACGCCAACCGAACGGCTGCATCTCTCCAGATTCCTACAGAACACTTGATGGACGCAGAAGAAACAGCACAAACAGAGGTTTCGGCAGAGGTCAGTACCGCTCACAGCACAGCCCACGTAGAGGCAGTCTCACGGACTGAGAAGTGCGAAGACAGGTCGACGTCGTCGCGCTGTGCAACGAAGGAGACAGTGAGCAATGTTGTTATCTCCAACTCGTTCAGTGCTCTTGTCCCTGAAAACCAAGCTGAAGAGCCAATGAAGTCAGACGAAGAGGCGTCCGAAATGGATGAAACAAGCGACAAAGAAATGCTTGGGAAAAGAAAGGGAGAACAAATTCTGTGCACGTCAGATCCTGGCTCCACATATCAAGGGGAGAGGGCGGAGTCAAAGAGGAGGAGGAAGAGGCGAACGAAATCGTCATCTCCCAAAGCTCCCATCACCGAGCAGGATTCCATCCTGTCCGGCCACGATGACCTGAAGAGTCAATTGGTTGGTGTACTTTGAGATTCCTACGGCTGCACGACAAAAGGACACTGACATGTCCCTCGGTGTTTCGGCCGCACCAACTCGTCCGGACTTAAAACCTGCGGCGCCTTCCCTTCAAAGCGAAAACATGGCATTATGAACATTCATAACATGTATACATTTCGTTTAAGTATAACCTATAAACAGGAAGCAAAAAACAACACGAATCTTCTTACTCAGCTCATTTATGTAAAAGATCACATATCCCACACGTAGCATTGACATATGGAACATTTATTCGTGTAAAACAAGTTATCGGGAGCAAATGATGCAACGCAAACTCTCAGAATTGCTCAATTTCTGTGATAATTGCGACATACAACTAGAATCTACATCAAAAAAAGATTTGACGTTTTTCTTTTCTAACACGAGTATGAAGTTAACGATTATAGAAGTGTTATTGTTGTAAAATGTTTATAGCCAATCTCAAGCTTGTTGGTATGATTTATACAGAGTGGTTCTGCGCGATGTGCTGTACTGTCTGCCTTTTTGTTTTCTACGTTGTATAATTTCTGGGGAGGAGGGAGCTTGTCAAGCTGATTTATTCAGCATTTTTTTCCCCAACCTCCCACATCGCCCGGATGGAAAATGAAGGCAATTATTAATATTATATATGAAAGTAATGGATAGTCCCCGTTTGAGAGCGCCATATGGCCAACGCTAATGTTAAGTCTAAGAAGGCGAGGCTTTTCTCCGGGACACCAGAAGGACGGCCAGAGCAGTGGCTAACACGGCGTCGGGGCACGGCCAGGCCGCCGCGTCCATGAAAATGATCCTGTCGTCAATGGCGGGGAAGAGCGGAGTCTTCTTCCTGATGTACGTTTTCATCACTATGTCATCGGTGACACCTGCACGGAGAGTTTTTCCACAGTGACAAATCCATAATCGCCTTTGTACAAACGGGTAAAGTTTGAATGAAATAAGTTTGCACTGGCTTAGCACAACGCAGAAGGTGGCTATAGCGCCACCTTCTGCGAAATTCTCGCAACTCCGAGACGTGCCACGGCTGCAATCGTTGGGGCCGATCTGGGGCTCGAACGTACGAGTGCCCCGCTGAACTGGGACGGCATGTTCGTGTTCAAAGCGCGAAACACATGTACGACGAAACCGTCCGGCGCGAAACACGTAGCACGTACGAAACCGTCCAATCCGACGTGCGTGCTGCCGGAATGACCTTGGGGGAGAGGGTTTTCTTGGCACCGGAGAGCGTTGAAAGCTCCTCGCCTCCGGCCGTCGTATTGCGTGGTCGGACGTCGGATCAGGACGGTTTCGTCGTACATGTGTTTCGTGCTTAAGTCGCTCTGTGGCATGCACTACCCAAAACTGTTTTTTTTTTTTCACTGATCGAGGCGTTGTACCGCTCACTGCCCTAGGGCGTACTGCACAAAAACAAATCCGTGTTAAAAAAAAAAAAATGGTGGGGGGGGGGGGGGAGTTAAAAGTTTTTTTCTCCGCCCTAAACTTTGTACAGATGCGGAATTTAAGGAAAGGGGGAGGGGGGTTCAGGATATCCGGACCCCCCTTCCTCTTTTGAATCTGTGTTTCTGAAGGCGAACTTTTTTTACACTTCCGCAGCATTCATCTGTCCGCGTCAATGCTGTTGCTCGCCGCTGACACGGGTCAGCATAGAGTATACTGTATCCCAGCCAGGGGCGGATACAGGTGGGTCAGGGGCGGCGGGGGCACCGCCCCCTCCTCCCTAAGCCCCCCAAGGTCAACTTTGTTTTAATGAAATCATTGATATACACCAGCCAAAAGTTTGGGGACATCGCAAATAGGTCAACAAAATAGATCTGGGCAACGTTTCGACCATGACGTCATACATCTCAGCAGACCTCGACCCTCCCCCCCCCCTCTTCTTCCCCGGCCTGACCCATAAATCCGCCCCTGATTCCAAGCTGCGTTCGATTTCCTTGCACCTCCTGCACCGGTGCAGAAAAGTGTAGGGCGGTGTTCTTCCGATCGTATATCTCAATACATGTACCGGAAGGAGACTGCCCTATACACTTTTCTGCACCGACGCAGGAGGTGCAGCTAAATCGAACGCTGGGCGGGAACGCCGTCCATCCGCGCGACGTCCCAACCCATTTTGCGGGCGTCACGTGACAGCACTGGCTCTCGCGCTCTGGCAAAGCCCCTCGATGTGTTTGCGTTTGTCTTGCAAGTGGCGTCAAATGCGCCAGTGCGCGAGGACCGTGTCTCGAGCGGCCCTTGGAAGCAAACGGCGGCGCAGCACTGAAATGAGCGACCCTTGCAAGCGAATGGCGGCGAAGCACCCGCTCGTGGCACGTGTTTTGCGCGTTTCCGCAACAATTGTTGGTGGTACTTGTAAAAAACATCAAGGGGCTTAAGCGTTCTGGCGCGCGCCTCCGCCGGATTTCCCGGTCTTTCGTCGTCTGCTCTTCGTTAGATTCTTCCGTTTCGGCTCTCATCTTTCGCATATGTCAGCATCGAAACTGCACTCGTTGCCTTCATGGTAGGTGTCGATGATGACCTCGATCAGCGTAAATGCGATCATTCTAGCCTGCTCGTTGATCTTGCGACGTCGCCGCGCTTTGAAGGGAAGGAGCCGCAGGTTTTAAGTCCGGACGAGTTGGTGCTACCGAAACACCGAGGGACATGTCAGTGCTTTGCTGCCCCGGCTGCGCGCCAGAGATGAAGGCTATACTTTCGAGAATGTCACCAAATCAACACGACATCCGTCACAACGCAGTCGACATGCGACTAGTGCCACGGAGAAGCTCACGTGTTTTTCCGAATTCACTAATTTCCCAGCGGTTGTTCTTAGCGTCTTTATCTAGGTAATCTGGCTGTGTCTTGTCAGCAAAAGGGAAACAGTCACACAGTTTTGAGGAACGGCTCCGTTGGGAAATGCATATGGGGAAATAGGGATAGCATGACAAAACGAAATAACGCTACGCCTTTTGCAACGGGAAAGACGCGCAGAGAAGCGGCTTGCGCGTTGCCATGGCATCGCAACGTCACAATCTACACTCTAAAAAAAAGGGTGTAGTGGGTACACCCACACGGGGTGTAAGTGTGCCACATATACTACACCCATAAAGGTGTACAAGTACACCTCAAAACGAGGTGCATACATACACCCCGTTTAAGGGTGCATATGTGCACCCTTTTATACACCTTCAGCATTCGGGGGTGCACAGGTACACCCCATATTGGGGTGTGTCACTACTCCTTTCTTACACCCTCACTGTCGTTTCGGTGTGCAGGTACACCCCAATTTAAGGTGTACTAGTATTCCCTTCTCTACACCCACCAACAGGGTTTGCTATTACACCGTTTTTACACCCACCCCGCTCATATGGAACATATATACACCTCATTCAATGATGTACCATTACACCTCTTAGTGCACCCACCTCAAGGAAACCTGTAAAAAATGTACGCGCCCAGGTGGTTACAAAAAGGCAGGTAAACAGACACAAGGGTTTGTTTTCAAATCTCCTATAAGTTTATTAGACAGCCTATTCCGTAAACAAGTACAAACGTGCAAGCAATCCGTGATATGTGAAGATGTACAACGAAGCTGTTACACAACTGAGAAGATTACTGAGCAAACAAGAACCGGGGTGATTCTTAGGTAGTGTCTATTCTCTCAGCAGCCGGCAGAATTATTTACCCGAAATTCTGCCGGCAGTCGCCACTCATTGGCGACACAATCACTTCATCGAACGACGTTTCATCGACAGCTCAGATTAGCTTTCCTCTATAAGCTTCACTTTTTTTTTGTAATGAGCCGCCCCAGACTATATGCGCGAAGTGATATATACGGGTATCACAGGTAGGGTAAAATTTTTTAATGAGCCGCCGCAGACTGTCGCCACGAAGCGACGTGAACGGGTGGGCAAGGTCGGTGAGCACGCGCCTCAGAGACACACGCGCGACGAAATGTCCCTACAGCGTGTATTTCGCGTAACGAGTGACGGTGAAACGTTAGTGTCGACGAAACGTGTCTACAAAACGTGTATCAACGAAAAGGTGTCCATGAAACGCGTTTTCACAAAACGCCGGGAGAATAAGGAAGTCAGTATTATACCTGCAGTTATCACATGATTGTAGACAGCTAATGGCAGGCGACTGCCGATAGAATTTCGGGGAAATTATTCTCCCGGCTGCTAGGAAATAGACACTGCCTAATTTTAGACGTAATCCGGAACGGAACGGTCAATTGCTGCAAAGGAGTAGGTTGCAGCGCACTTACGATGAAAATACCGGACTTGAAATATGTAATCCAAGATATATGTCGACACGGGCACTGCAGAAAAACCACACAAACACAAACACGAAAAGAAAGGGGTCTGTGAAGATTCAACACGATGTGGCAGAAGAAGTAATTTGCCAAACCGAACACTAAACGCATCACATGAATTCCTTGGGCTTTTTTGAAGAAATCGCTTGTTGCCGATGTACGTAGGACTTTTCAGACACTGGAAGCCTTGGTACACTCGAATACGTTGTCACGGACGAAATCTCTGGCAGCCCCGCTGGTCGCAGCACAGCACACAAGAAACTAGGCCGGGAATCAGACATTCCCGGATCGGAAAGAGCTACTACGTCACCCGTGAAACCTTTACCACATGATCACGCTCCTGCCATTACCCGCGCCCAGACAGCGGACTCAAGGGATAAGAAAAGCCTCCGGTTCATTGGTCCGACGACTGCGCAGCTTCTTCCACGCTTTCAGCTTAGGGAGAGAAAGAAAAGAGAGGAGTATACGAAAATAGCAGCTCCTTCAAGGCCAAAAGTGGCTGCCCTCGCGAAGGCTTATCTTCAGGGTTATCCCAACAATGAACACAGCGAGAGGCTTTGTCCCTTATATCCTCTTGAAAGTTCGACCCAAAGTTAATAGTGCAGTGGATGCTACCCGTGACCTTGGCCTTCAGGCAGGTGCCGTGCTCTGCCTTATCTCTAGCTTGGAGACTGTAGTCACGTGATCCTACCCGGAGACCCGATTGGCCTAAAACAAGCATAGCGTCTACTCTACTGTCAATACCGAGTGAACAAAACAGCTCCATACTTCCTAAGAAACTGCCGGACCCACAAGTGACCCCCAAGGGGGAATCCAAGCACAAGCTGATCGGGGCGCGTGGCTAGCGTGGCGGTGCACTGATACACCTAGAGGTTTTTAAGGGAGAGGAGGATGCTCATTGTCGGTGCACAAATACACTGGCTGGGCAACGGAGGGTGCATCTTTCAGGAAAGGGGTGCATGTGCACCCTGGTACATTTCACCGTTTTTTCTTGAAGTGTACGCCATCTCCCATTGGCTCCTTTCTTTTACGGCGAGAAACGGCGAGCCCTCAACCGCTCACGGGCTCTGCGCACGGGCAGGTTGCCTTGACGGCGCCGAGCGGCGAGCCCTCTGTGGGCGAAAACTGGTTTTGGCCTTCAGCCTGCAGCGGCCAGCGGTGCGCGACAAGCCTCCGCGACGCCAGTGTGGTCAGGCCTTTACTCTCTAGTCACAGCCTACTTTGAGCTGGTTGACGTGATTCCCCAAATCGACCGTCCGGTATAGATGAATCATGAGACAACCGCGGTGGCAGACCCGCCAGCGGCGTCGCGTCTTGAAATGAAAAGCCGCTCGCCTGTCTTCTCTTTGTGCTCCCCTGGGCACGTCCCTGAAGTCGTAGCCGTTGCCCCCGTTAACCATGAACTCGGGCATGGCGATGGTGTACCACTGGAGCCGGACCACGCGTTCGTACTTGGGCGCCCGGCACGACGTGCACAGTATCAGCAGGCCACGGACGCGCCTGCCAGGGGAGCGCCTGACGGTTGTACACCACGCGTATGCCTGCGAGTTTTCGAGCCCCTGTCATGCCAAGACGTTGCCTTTGTCCTTGCTAAGACAATGAACTGAAAGCGAATAGGATGTGGAGTGCGGTAACGGCATTTCTTGAACAGCGGCAACGACAACAATATTAATAAGTCGAATCATCTTTCTTTTGCTGTGTTTAGGAACATGTACTTTGCCTAAAGAGGTACACTGTCATAGGAATAAAAAAAAGAACACGTACAAAGCGCAAAAAATATCGTCGAAAAGTACTCATGCTGGTGGTTGGTCTAGCTGGTTATTCGCGTCTCATTCTTGTAATTGGCAACGCATGGAACGGATGGAAAAGGCACTTAGAGCGACTGGACGGAGAGGAGGCATGAAAGCACACAGTGCTTAAAGGCAGTGATGACTCAACAGCTGCGTTGTCAACCTTATGTAAAAGCAATGAATCGTGTAAACGACATTTACACTGACATAAACGCTCGCTGCGTCGGCAGCTGCCCTGCAATGCTTACACTGTCCGAGATGACACTTGTCAACGTGTCACGGAGTGGGGAAATTAATAAAAATAAAATTCGAACTCAGTTTGAAAAACAATAAATTAAGCGGTAACAAGCCGCGCACGGCGACAATACAAAACGCAACCAACAAAACGCTAACAAGCATTCACCACAAGGCACACAGACGAACCTTCGGGGAGCGTTGCTACGAAGGAACAGACATAACTCAAAACCAAAACACCGCGAAACAACGCTCCACTCGCGGCACAAATGCAACCGAAAACCAAAAATTACCGACGAAGGAAAGAAAAGAAGAAACACTTCAGAAAAATACAAGTTTTAACTGCTGGACCCAAAGTCAGGAGAACGTTCGCAGGCTCCCCGATGCTGGGTTATGACGGATCGAATGGATCTGGAGATCGTCGTCGTCATGTTGCTCGGCGGGCCGACGTGACACCACTCCCGAAACAAGACCCACACACGGCCGCAGGCAAAAACGAGCCTGAGGGCCACAGCACACGCACGCAAGCAAGCACCACGCCCGAAGGTGAAGGCAAGGCACACTCGAAAGCAAAGCACACCCCGCGCGCGCGCGAAGGCAAACACACGCCCGCAGGCAAGGCACGCCGAAACGCAAAACTATAGGACTCAGCCCTCAAAACGGAAAAGAAACAAGACTCACGGCGAGAGCAGCGGGCAGACGAGCGGAGTGCCGGTCAGATGGCCGCTCACACTGTAACTATTCCGCCAAACGCCAGCCCTTTTTGTGGCCCAAACTTGCAGGCAGGCGAGGCCGAAATACATTGTAACCTGATGACGTTTGGAGACATCTCGAAAAAGCTTTCCCCTTCTTCCTCGAACAAAATACAACCAACGTGAGGGTCACTCGAACAACGAGTGAACCGCACAAGCACGACCAGGATTAAAATAGGGCTCAAAATCCCCGAATTACATAATTGGCGCACACCCGTAAGTGTTTAAGTGTTGACGTATCAACGCATCTACGAGTATAATCCGAAAAACCCCAAATCCGCGAAGAGATCGGGTGACCAATGAAATACTAACCCACAAGAGAAATCACAAGAGTATCGGTACAGAACTAGTACCGTGGAGGTCACGAAAGAAATAAGCAGCTGTTCGGCTATCCCCCCTCACGTCTTGAACCACACGAAAAATGAATACAAACAAGATCTACTGGAATTCGTGACACAACGAGATATAGAAGGCTGTACAGTGAAGGACATAAATTTTATGAACTCACCGGATACTTGGAGGAATTTTTCAGCAATATGTTCCTCAAAGTGAACAGAATGCTCCATCATGGCGTAGACTTTCTCTCCTCGCATAGTGACCAGGAAGTACTCGTCTTCGTAAGGGTACATCTCGTACATGTCCGCCAATGTCAATTCGCCTGCGGTTCAAGGAGCACAGGCTCAGCGTCACGTGACTGTGAAGCACTGCCGCGGTTTGGCATCTGATATCGGGAACCGACGCGTGCCCATTCTCTTTTTACTTCGAAGATTCGCTTGAAATGCCCGGACGTATGTAGATGGCGTTACAGTGGAACAATATAGCGCATAGCGCCGCTCAAAGAGCCTTTACTAGGTTAGGGTATACGCACCCAGGCTGACCCTCTCGTCGAAGCTGGTCCTCGAGATGGCCGCGTTCACGACGGCCGCGTTGATCTTGCTCCAGGCCCCGGGCACCTCCATGTCGGAGAAGTAGTCGAAGATGGCGTCGGCCATCATGGTGCCCCCGTTGCACTGTCCCGCGCTGCATGCCTCGTCATTCTCGATGAACACCTTGGACGAACCGACCACCTCGGCGGCCAGCGGGTCTGCCAGGGAGTGCCACCCTTCCACCACGGCCTCCATCTCGGGGTCTGCCGCACACCACCGCCGTTCACGTCTCCATGGCGTGGTTGTCGGTCTTTCTCGGTCGCACATTGATTACGATAGGTATGTGTACTTACGTCGCTGGGGACGGCCGCAGCGGACGCTACGAGCCACCCAGTCAATTCAGCTTTGTGAACGTATAGCACGGGGCTACGCTTCCTCTCCACTGAAAACTCACACCCGGCCTTGAATAGGCTCCGATGGCTCATCGCATCCGTTGCGATGAGCCATCGGCCAGCTATCAATGAAAGACGTGTTGCAACACCGCAGGCGGTTTTCATGGATTGCATGCCGCCGAAACTGTTCGAGAGATGGGGAGGGGGATTCATGTGGAGAGATGGATCCCTCTAACTGCTTACACTATCTGTTCACATTCTCTTTCCTTGCGGAGTATGGTTGAGCATCTACAAAAGAAACAAACAAAGCATAGCTCTTACACATCT
The DNA here is from genome assembly GCA_037355805.1 of Ixodes ricinus. NCBI lineage: Eukaryota > Metazoa > Arthropoda > Arachnida > Ixodida > Ixodidae > Ixodes > Ixodes ricinus. The sequence continues at coordinate 7,610 of JAZHYW010037906.1, read as the reverse complement.
TGGCAAAGGTGTACGCCAACGCGTCGATGCCAAGTCGTACAGGGTCCAGATAGACAGACGCGAAATTTATTTATTCGTAATTGTTATCGAATTATCTCCACGTCGCTGACGCCACCCGCTGCCACCTTCAAGAAGAGGTGCGGCTCAGATGTCATCACGTCGATGGTTTCGTTCCGGTTCCAATTTAATGTTCGATTACGATTTCGGTTTTTGTAGATCTTGTGCTCAGGCGCGCAAAAACACGTGCCACTGGCGGCGCCAACATCCAGAAAAGATGGACCCGTTTCCTAAATTTCGAATACCCGGGAGGGAGCTCGTTGTTCAGGAGTACGCTTGAGCAGACTGCGCGTCCCACGCTCAATTGAAGACACGTTCAATTATCCATTCTGCGATGACACAGGTCTCACAGGTCCCGTTCAAAATTTGAAAAACGGTCCATGGTCAATGAATAACTGTGTATGCGCTACCAGTCGCTCAACCCTTTCAGCTTGCTTCAGCACGGCCTGATTGGTTGATGGCGTCCGTGCGACCGCCATGAACCAGTAGCGAACTACCCGCTCTCGTTCTACATTAGACGGCCCGCGGATACTCTGCAACCCGCAACCAGAGAAACTGGATAGCTCCTCTTCAATTGTATACTCCATCTCACAAGCATTTGCGGTGCTGACAATTTAGGCACTGACGCGATCGCGTGGCTTTGGAAAGTGTTTTTTATGCCCGAGTTATTGCACAAATAAAAGCGCGGATGGCAGGTTAAAGGGGCCGTGCAACAAAATTAGCTTGGAATGTTTTTCACCACGAGCTACTGGCACTAGTGGGACCCAAGTATACTTGCACGCAAAACCACTCCAAGAAACTCCTGTGTTGCGGTGTAATTGCAAAGAAAAAAACGAGCGTTTTCTTTCAACCTCACCTTCGCAAAACTTGACGACGTATATCTAGGGGTCACAATCCCCCTCAGTGACGATATTTGAATAGGGCTCATAGATTGGACCCGAGAATTGCGTGAGCACTCACTTTGAGCTCGTGCATAATCAAGAGCGTTCGGGTAGGGGCCCTTGTCCAATCGCTCCAATGACGACAATAGCAGAACCATAACAGAGTCTGGAACCTAGCGCAGTCATGTGCTTTGCCAACCCAGCGCGTGGCTATGATTAACGTCGGCGGCATATAATCGGCTTCAGATCACCCATGGCCGCTTGTTCTGACTGCGAGTTGAGCGAGTGAACGCTGCTCGTATTTATTATTTTTTCAGCGACTTCTATTACGTACGGTGTTTCATAGGTTAATAACGTCAAGGATTCGTTCGGTATTTGCATACACACTCCCTCCAGCACGAGTTTTTCCCCTTCAATAACACTCCGGCATACATTCAGCCAAAGCACGACGGAAGGCAGCGAGTGCGTGCAGAAGTGGAGCTTATTATACAAGGTATGATCAAAAATTTTAGAGACGGATTTTGTAGCGTAAAAAGAAAGGTCAGCACAGGGATGCGCGCGCAGCAGTCGAAGGAAAAGACCTTCGTGTCTTGTTATACCAAAGGGCGTCGCTCTGTGAACATTTGGAGCTGCGCTACACGAGTTTTTGTGACCACGTGCACGGGCACAATGGCGATTTCACAGACTGCAAGCCAGAGCGAGAGCGAACATCAATTATGCGTCATACTCGGCAAATATAAAACAAAGACATTTGAATATAAAAGAAATGATTCAACAGGCGTGTGTCCAAAAGCAGTGAATTTTGCGCGCTTCAGGAATGGCAGAGAATCGCTGGAAGACGAAGAGCTGTAGGGCGACCTTATCCGACCTCTTCTTGACTTCAGTGATGTTCTGCCATCTTGAGGCCCGAGTGCCACTGAAAACGCCTCGCACACATCACTGCTTTTTGACATAAGCCTTCCAAATGCACTTTCAGACAGAGGTTTCTGTTTTAGAGTTTACCAAGTTTTTACGTAAAATTGATATTCGCTCTCGCTCTGGTTTGTAGTCTATGGAGAGATCGCCATTATACTCGAGCATCTGGTCAAACAAACTCATAGCGCAGTTCCAAATGTTCGCAGAGCGACGCCCTTTGGCATAATGACGCAGGAAGGTCCCTGCCTTCGACTGCTGCGCGTATTACTGTGCTGCCCACTCTTGTTACGCTGTCAAAATCAGCCCTGGAACTTTGAATGCGTTAGCATTAGAACGCTCGTTTTGACGAAAACCCGGCGGGTCTTTCGTTTGTCGCTGGGGAGAGAAAGAGAAGGATGGGAAGAGGGTGGCGCGTGAGACGCTCCCATTGATCCGAAGCGCTGACGTCAGCATGAGTTAACCTCTCCATAGGCGCCGACTAGGGGGGGGGGCTCGGGAGCCTGAGCCCCCCCCCCCTCTCCCGAGCTCTTAGGAAAAGCAAGTACCATCGCCTCCGGACCCTCTGGGTGCGCCTCATTAATCTCATCTTTGCGCCCTGGTCCCCGCTGATAGCTGGCGCCCAGTGGATAAATAAAACTTTATCTTTGCGCCCTGGTGCCCGCACATATCGATAGCTGGCGCCCAGTGGATAAATAAAAATGTATCTGTGCGCCCATGGTACCCGCACATATCGACAGCTGGCGCCCAGTGGATAAATAAAAATTTATCCACTCACCAGTTCCGGTCACTAATTGACCAGAGCTGGTGAGTTCACTAAGTGACCAGCCCGGAAGGGCTTCCCCCCCCTCCCCCGGAAATTGAGAACATTCCGTCTTTGAACCTCTCCCTCTCCCCCCGGCGCTGACAAACTGACAGACACCGTCGTCAAAACGAGACTTTTTGTTTTCTCGTCAAAGTCACGCGCACAGCTGGCGTTGAGCCAGAGAGGAGGAGGCGCCGCGCATCACCTCGTAGATAACAAAGCCGTACAGTGCTGAATGAGATGGCCTCAGCAGACAAGGTCAACGATGGACTCAGATTGGAAACGAGGGCTCCGTCAGCGCTCGGCTTCGAGTCAAGTTTGAGCCGAACGTTGATGCAATCGCCGTGTCCAATCTGTGCCCAGCGTTGACCTTCTCTGATGACGCCATCTCATATCAGCACTACGACTTTGTTATCTAAGAGGTGTTGCGCCACGGCGCGGTGGAATGCGGGCGTGCTCTGTTGCTGCTCTGCCGTCGCCGGTTGTTCTTCGCTCTGGGTTTCCGTAGTAGCGGTGTGTGGGATGTGATGTGTGTGTAGTTAAAATTATGGATGCGCTTCCCTCCGCGAGTGATATGAATGCGGTTCCTTCCACGGGCGGTATGGATGTGGTTCTTCCCACGAGTGATATGGATGACCGTATCCAAGGGCGTCGATGTACTCTGACAGGCAGAGTACAGAAAAAGGGTGAAGAAATTACTGGAAGATCCATTGGTTTTATTAGTGGATTCCTAGGGAATCCGTTAGCATGACTTTTAAGAAAACCACAGACGTCTCCTACTCGGAAACGCAACTACTGACCCCATAACAAGGTCAAAACGAGGCAGAAAAATATAGAGGAAACAAAGAGAAAATTGAGGAAGCCAGAAGAGAAAAGTGAAGGGGTCGGCGTTAGTGTTTCCCAAAGTACGTCTTGTGGGGTTTCGAAAGCTCATGCTAACGGATTCCTATAGGAATCCTCCAGTGGATATTTTTAATCACACCTCGCATATACCCACCCGACTCTTTCTCACATACCTAATGGGATGCTCTCGTCAAGCAAGATGGGTGACCCGTGAACATTCACCACCTTCCTGGTGATGGCGTCGACGGTGACGTTTACCATTCCGATGAACTGGACAAATTTGTTGGAGGCCACTATGTAGCCTTGGCTGCCGTCTTTGCGCGCCACCTTCATCGGGTAGTTGAAGGCCACGGGCTTGTGGAACTCGGGCTCCGTGGTCGTCGGGTAGGCGAACTGGTCCTCGTACTTGGTGACCAGCACCGAGACGTTGATCACCTCTTGGGCGATGCGGCGGTCCGCGGTCAGGTTGCCGCCGCCGAACGCGATCACCACGTCCACGCCCTGGGCCCGCATGGCGTCGGCCTGCTGGCGAACGCACTCCAAGTCGCTGCTGATCCCCAGGGTCGCTGGACGGAAAGCATGCAGTCCCAGTACTTCCATCCTGCCCTATTTCGCAGAAGCAAAGCCCGCAGAGAACAATGCTTCGCTCGATGCCCTATGCGCCTCGGCACAGAGCTGAACGTTGTGCACTGCGGGCGCTAATCTCGAAACAAAACAAAGCGCAGCGGTTAGTCCGGGGCATGACCCCCGAGATCATTTGCGCGCAAAGCTCTTCTCCGGCCCTTCCAGAGGCTCGGCTGCCCAGCAAAAGGAGCTGGCACAGATCCTCCAGAGATCCGCAAGGTGGGGCGAGTCCGGGGTCACACCAGGATCACAAAAGTAAAATTTGTGCACGCCGGCAAAAAGCGGCATGCACGTCGATAAGTCTGTCCGTTCTTGCATTTCCCGATAAATTTAGCGGGGAAATTGATATCACAAGACCTATACATGAATTCAGTTTCTCAGCTAAATTTAGTGGGAAATTTGATGTCACGTGATCTGACGTCACGGGAAATAGACCAATTCAGTTTCCCTGCTAAATTTAACGAAAAAATGGACGTCACGAGACCTACACACCAATTCAGTTTCCCCGCTAAACTTGGCGGCAAAGTGGACGTCACGTGACCTATACACCTTGGGGAAATTGCCGGCACGTGACCTGTACGTCAACTCCTTTCCCCGATACATTTAGCAGGAAAAATTCACGTCTTGTGGCCAAAACATAAATTTAGTTTCCCCGCTAAATTTAGCCGTGAATTGACGTCACGTGACCTATACACCTTGGGGAAATTGCCGGCACGTGACCTGTACGTCAACTCCTTTCCCCGATACATTTAGCAGGAAAAATTCACGTCTTGTGGCCAAAACATAAATTTAGTTTCCCCGCTAAATTTAGCCGTGAATTGACGTCACGTGACCTATACACCTTGGGAAATTGCCGGCACGTGACCTGTACGTCAACTCCTTTCCCCGATACATTTAGCAGGAAAAATTCACGTCTTGTGGCCAAAACATAAATTTAGTTTCCCCGCTAAATTTAGCCGTGAATTGACGTCACGTGACCTATACACCTTGGGGAAATTGCCGGCACGTGACCTGTACGTCAACTCCTTTCCCCGATACATTTAGCAGGAAAAATTCACGTCTTGTGGCCAAAACATAAATTTAGTTTCCCCGCTAAATTTAGCCGTGAATTGACGTCACGTGACCTATACACCTTGGGGAAATTGCCGGCACGTGACCTGTACGTCAACTCCTTTCCCCGATACATTTAGCAGGGAAAATTCACGTCTTGTGGCCAAAACATAAATTTAGTTTCCCCGCTAAATTTAGCCGTGAATTGACGTCACGTGACCTATACACCTTGGGGAAATTGCCGGCACGTGACCTGTACGTCAACTCCTTTCCCCGATACATTTAGCAGGAAAAATTCACGTCTTGTGGCCAAAACATAAATTTAGTTTCCCCGCTAGATTTAGCCGTGAATTGACGTCACGTGACCTATACACCTTGGGGAAATTGCCGGCACGTGACCTGTACGTCAACGTCCCTTTCCCCCGATTGACATTTACGCAGGAAAAAAATTCTTCACGTCTTGTGGCCAAAACATAAATTTAGTTTCCCCGCTAAATTTAGCCGTGAATTGACGTCACGTGACCTATACACCTTGGGGAAATTGCCGGCACGTGACCTGTACGTCAACTCCTTTCCCCGATACATTTAGCAGGAAAAATTCACGTCTTGTGGCCAAAACATAAATTTAGTTTCCCCGCTAAATTTAGCCGTGAATTGACGTCACGTGACCTATACACCTTGGGGAAATTGCCGGCACGTGACCTGTACGTCAACTCCTTTCCCCGATACATTTAGCAGGAAAAATTCACGTCTTGTGGCCAAAACATAAATTTAGTTTCCCCGCTAAATTTAGCCGTGAATTGACGTCACGTGACCTATACACCTTGGGGAAATTGCCGGCACGTGACCTGTACGTCAACTCCTTTCCCCGATACATTTAGCAGGAAAATTCACGTCTTGTGGCCAAAACATAAATTTAGTTTCCCCGCTAAATTTAGCCGTGAATTGACGTCACGTGACCTATACACCTTGGGGAAATTGCCGGCACGTGACCTGTACGTCAACTCCTTTCCCCGATACATTTAGCAGGAAAAATTCACGTCTTGTGGCCAAAACATAAATTTAGTTTCCCCGCTAAATTTAGCCGTGAATTGACGTCACGTGACCTATACACCTTGGGGAAATTGCCGGCACGTGACCTGTACGTCAACTCCTTTCCCCGATACATTTAGCAGGGAAAATTCACGTCTTGTGGCCAAAACATAAATTTAGTTTCCCCGCTAAATTTAGCCGTGAATTGACGTCACGTGACCTATACACCTTGGGGAAATTGCCGGCACGTGACCTGTACGTCAACTCCTTTCCCCGATACATTTAGCAGGGAAAATTCACGTCTTGTGGCCAAAACATAAATTTAGTTTCCCGCTAAATTTAGCCGTGAATTGACGTCACGTGACCTATACACCTTGGGGAAATTGCCGGCACGTGACCTGTACGTCAACTCCTTTCCCCGATACATTTAGCAGGAAAAATTCACGTCTTGTGGCCAAAACATAAATTTAGTTTCCCCGCTAAATTTAGCCGTGAATTGACGTCACGTGACCTATACACCTTGGGGAAATTGCCGGCACGTGACCTGTACGTCAACTCCTTTCCCCGATACATTTAGCAGGAAAAATTCACGTCTTGTGGCCAAAACATAAATTTAGTTTCCCCGCTAAATTTAGCCGTGAATTGACGTCACGTGACCTATACACCTTGGGGAAATTGCCGGCACGTGACCTGTACGTCAACTCCTTTCCCCGATACATTTAGCAGGAAAAATTCACGTCTTGTGGCCAAAACATAAATTTAGTTTCCCCGCTAAATTTAGCCGTGAATTGACGTCACGTGACCTATACACCTTGGGGAAATTGCCGGCACGTGACCTGTACGTCAACTCCTTTCCCCTTGACTGGCGACATTTTAGCCGTGAATTGAGCCGTGAATACATCTGAATGCCGGAGTGCCGGCGTCACTTCGTAATTTCGAACGCGCGGAGAAAATAGTCCGTAACTAGCGAATTTAGTTTCCCCGCTAAATTTAGCCGTGAATTGACGTCACGTGACCACTATACACCTTGAAATTGCCGGCACGTAACCTGTACGTAACTCCTTCCCGTGCTGCCACGTTTTGGCCACAATTTGGCCGTGAATTGACGTTACGGACTGCACCTTGGGAAATTGCCGGCACGTGACCGTTGTCAACTCTTTCCCCGATACATTTAGCAGGGAAAATTCACGTCTTGTGGCCAAAACATAAATTTAGTTTCCCCGCTAAATTTAGCCGTGAATTGACGTCACGTGACCTATACACCTTGGGAAACTGCCGGCACGTGACCTGTACGTCAACCCTTTCCCCGATACATTTAGCAGGAAAATTCACGTCTTGTGGCCAAAACATAAATTTAGTTTCCCCGCTAAATTTAGCCGTGAATTGACGTCACGTGACCTATACAC